>JAPKID020001586.1:0-14548 GCA_026931265.2 Tropidonophis doriae
CCTGGGGGTCGCCAGCCGGCATTGCCCGGCCGACGGCACCCGGAGGAGACCCTCTCTGTGAGAGCGAACCGGTCTGAAAGACGTAAGGGGCATAAGGCTGTGGGATAAAGTAAATGTATTTAAAAGACCCTGGTATGATTGATTGATGCCGCCTAGCTTCTGTCTCTGTGTCTGGAGACTGAAGGGTGGGGTCTAGACGGGGAAGGACAAGCTTTGGTTCAACCTGAATAAGGCCAAGAGGCAGTGAGTTTTATGACCATCTAGGATCTGTAGACTTTCTATCTTTAAATTTGTCTTTTATTGTGATTATTGTAATGTGTTCGGCCCTCGAAGAACTTCCAAAAGGTGCAATTACTCTAGAATGCTGTGGCACTTCCCACTCACGAAGGCCAATCTCCTTGGAACTCTTGAACTGCCTACAAGGTTGGAATGAGCAGTTTTAATATTTTTAAGTTAATTGAAACTTGGTTACAAAGAGAGTCCACCGATGCCCCTCACTTAAATTAAACTGTTTTTAGAATAATCTGTTAAGTAGGTGGAGCCATCTTGGATGTGTGACTTACAAAGGGATTCTAAATTTTAACATAGGGTTTTCGGTAGTTTTTAAATTATGGGTTTTTAGCACAGGATCGTAGTATTTAACATATTTTTAACACCATTTGTTGTACTCTGTATTGTTTTTTATTCTGCCTGTGCACCGTCCCGAGTCCCTTGGGGGAGAGGGGGCGGTCTATAAGTTTAAATAAATAAATAAATAAATAAAAAACAACAGTAACAAAAACAACAGCAGAAGGCAGGAACAGCAGATGACCGGGGAGCACCGCAGGCAGCAGAGATGAAGAAGCACGCTGGCATACAGCAGCAACAGCGCCATCTGGTGCCAGGCAAACACAGCAAAAAATAAGATGGCGAAATGCGTCGAGAAAAACAAACCTGACAAAAGCAGCAGGGCGACAAAAAGAAGTGAAGGCACGACAAAGTCCATGGGCAGGCGACGAGCAGACGAATGACGAGTGGAGGAACAGAGGAGCGGAAACAGAGGAGGAGACGAACGAGCAGGCAAGCGACAAATGACGAACGGCAGACGACGAGCAGAGGAGCAGCCGACAAAGCGGGCAAAGAAGCAGGAGGACATGACAGAGACGGGAAGGACACAGTGGCAACGAGGCATAGCAGTGACGGTGAAAACAACGGTGGCAGCACAAGCAGCTGCACAGGCCATGCACAAGCCTCAACCTCCAAGCCGCAATGAGACACCACACTTCCAGGTAACGGCGACGGCAGCAACAGGCCCCCTACAGCCGACCCTCACTCCTGGGCTCTAGATTTTTTTTGCCCAGGCTAGTCAGATCACTCCTTCGATAAACCCGGAGGTAAGCAGTGGGCCTGGCAGCCATGCCATAAGGACGTCCAGGGAGGCAAATTCACCCCCTTCAGCTCAGCTCAGCTCGATATCGACCTCCTCCATCTTGACCGGATAGAGAGGGAGAGGGAGAAATACAGTAGGTAGATAGATAGGGAGAGGGAGAGGGAGAGAAATACAGATAGGTAGGTTGGGGGTTATACAGTGGTTTGTGTACATGTTTGGGTGTGCAGATGTAGATTGGTTGGCCATTTAACCAGACTGGGCCACAGCAACGTGTAGCAGGAATGGCTAGTATTAAAAAAAGTCTAGAAGTTTAAAGTTTATTCTAAGATAGCCTGTTTGTTTTTCACTCTTGAATAAAGAAGGGGGTGAAATTGTCATGAAACTTTAAAACTTTGTCCTCTGTAAAAATCTCAGACTAGCAATTCCCATTTCAGAGTCATGTGCAATCTCCTGAAAATAGCAGGGCCATGAAATCATAGTGCCAGGTTTTGATAAAAACTGTTTTATAGGAATCTTCTGCAGGGAGTCTAGTACTAGGTACTGTGAATATTGGCTACCCACGGTGTATCTCTGTTATTGTAATTAAAGAAAGTTATTAAAGGAAGCTTGTAATAGAGTTGGGCATGATCTTGCTTGTTATGTTATGCTTTCAGCTCTGTTTGCTTGAGCTAATAATAAAGCTTAACATTCATTTATCTGTTGGGGTGTTTATTGTCTTTGGATCCAAAATAACCAATTGCCTAAACAACTGATTATTGCCCTGTCAATTGGCAAAATATAATTGAGATGAAGGTGGAATCTGATGATAGTGCCCTGCTTCTGGGAAAGAATACTTGCTAGGCATGGTGCTAGTAGCCCTAATTATATTCTTAGTTGTCCAAGAACAAGTGCTTAGGACCAGTGTCTCAACACTAAATCAGGCAACCCCCCCTTGTGTCATGCCAGCAGGGGTTGGTACAATTCGGAGATTTAGTTCCCAATACAGTGCTTAAATGCATACAGTTACTGTTGAAATGGGACAACTCGCCACAACCAACTTGCTTGGGCCAACTCTTTGCTACCAATTCACTATGACCAACTCACCGCAGGACAACTCGCCACAGGACAATTTAACAATTCAATTTAATTATTTAAAATAATTTTAAAAATATTTTAATTTTTATCATCACATATCATTTTATCCCTTCTTCTGTATTCTTTCTTTAATTATTCTATTCCACCATTTCTTCAACGTTAGTGTAACTCTTGTCCCATGATGAGTTGCCCCATGCCGAGTTGCTTATAGTGAGTGGGCTGCAACAAATTGTCATAGTCTGGTTATTGTAACTGAGGCAGAAACCAGTGGGTGGACTAGGCTGATTTGTTGCTGAACTCCATAATATCTAGGAATAATTAGAAGCTACTCATAAAAAGGTGCAGCAGCAAGCTGAAGAAATTATTGTTTTTAAAGACTAGCAGTCCCTCTTGAGAGCATCACTGCAATGTGACCAAAAGAGAGGAGGGATTCAGCAGAGGAACAATCCGATTCATGGCTGTGCAGTTTGCAAAATTAAAGCACCATAAACAGGCAAAGAAAGGGTGCATAAAGCACAACTTTTGGTCACTAATAAATTAAAGGAGTCACTTGGCAATCCACAGGTTGCTCAAACAACACAGACTATCAGAGATTATACTCAGTAGGAGTTAGTTAACATTTTAAACTAGCCATTTCCGGCCATGCACTGCTGTGGCCCAGTCTGGTTAAATGTCCAACCAATCTGTGTGAAGATCTACACCTGCACACACAAACATGTACACACAACTACCATATAACCCCCAACTTCCCTACCTCTCCCTCTCTCCCTGTACCTACCTACCTACTTTGAAGTGGAGAAGGGTTCCATGTGAACAGCAATTGAACATGGGTCAGTCAGTCCTGAGAGATAGGCGAGTACCATTCTGAAGGGACAGGCGATAGCCTCCATCGCCCTCGGCCTCTCTCTCTCTCTATCCCCCTACTGTATTTCTCCCTCTCTCTCTCTATCCCACTACCTACCTACCTACTGTATTTCTCCCTCTCTCTCTCTATCCCTCTACCTACCTACCTACCTACCTACCTAGCACATTTCTCCCTCACTCTCTCTATCCCTTTAGGTGCCTACCTACCTACCTACTGTATTTCTCCTTGAATCTTATGGACAGAGTATTATGACATTTTTGTATTATGTCATCCTGTGGCTCACTGCTCTCTTTGTATCCATCTACCTCCATTTTTTACATTTCCATTGCGTGTACCTGGCACAGGTGTGACATCTACACAATCTCTCTCTATATATATATCATTGGTGCCCTATTTGTAAGGAACGTTGTGTGAAAATTTGGAAGCGATCGGTGCAGTTCTTTCAGAGATTACCTGTTCTGAACAAACTCATAGTTACATTTTTATTTATATAAGATTGCAGCCTTTAGGTTCTTTGCTGTTAAAACATTCTGTGCCTTTCCAAAATTTCACCTCTTACTTTCAACTTTTACTATGTAAAAGTCAGGGAAAACTTCATGTGGAAGAGAGAATACTAACATAAGAATTATATTACACTATAAAGAACGCTTTTCCTAGGGAGAAGAAATTCTTAAAGATTTCAGCGTGATTGGTGAAGCATTGGATTAAAGTTTCATTATACATTGCTTCTAATTTATTAACTTTGATTTCTTCTCTCTGTGACTTTCTCATTAGCTTAATCAAATTCTTTGTCCTGGCAAATGATCTTTACACTTTTTCTTGTGGAGTTTTGTTCTTCTGAGTAGTAAAGTATCATCTTATTTCTAGCCTAAATGTATTCATGGTCATGTTTATATCCTTTTGTTCTTATAAAATACATGCTCTTTTGCTATGCTCTCCTTTTACTTGACATTCTTTGAAAGACTGTCTAAGTGGAAGGAAATGGATTAAAAAAAATCACAGGAGAAAATTAGGTCAGTATAGTAACTATGAATAGTAATCCTGATAATAAAAATTATCCATAAGCCACTGTCATATGGTTAGTGTTTTTTTTTCCCTTTGAAGCATTAACTGCAATTCAGGACTTCCGTTGTACTCATTGATTTTCTTAAGAGGACTCTGGCAATAGCTTTAAACTTCAGAAAGCTGCTTTGAAACCAAAATGTACCTGTCAATTAACTGAGTTTGATGTCCTCGCTTTTCTTGAGAACAATGCTTTGCCTTTAAGTAGAGTCTCATGAAATTTAATATAATTGTCAATCTGATTAAGGGAGAAAGAAAAAGCATTTATTAATACACTGTAGAAGTCAGAGCTTCTTGTTAGTGTACAAAGAATAGGTCATGTTGAAAAGACCTACTGAATATTTAGTTTAACACACTAAAGCATACTGAATTGCATAACACAAAAGAATGAAAATCTAATTTGAACTCAGAGTTAATGAATAATACCACATGAAAATGTAATGCTTAAATTAGCATAATTTGTTTATCCTTATTTCTAATATTTAAAATGTTCAATGTAAATATCTTTTCAGTTAAAGAGTGCTTTAAAATAAAGGATGAAATCTGTCAAGCTAGAACTATCTACTATTATAGTTGATGTTTTAATTTGAGTTGTTATACTGTTAGAATAAACAAAGAATTCCGCGTTTGCATTCATTTATTTCCCTGTGTGGCCTTGTGCTTACAATGAGTGTCATGACAGCATGGCCATGGATGGATGCTTGCTTGCCTTTTCTAATTTACAGAAAAGGCTGCTCCTTTTGTTTGACAAAAGTAACTCTACCATAAGAAGCTTTTCTTAATTGGGAGCCCTTTAGCTGTATAGGACTACAACTCCTATCATATCCAGTTAGTCCATATGGGAAGGTCAGCTGGGCATTTTGAAGGCACCAGAATTATGGAATAGTGGCAATAACAGCTTCCAGGAAAATGTATTGTGATTTCCATATTAGCCCATGACTTTGTCTGGAAACTCCATATTGAAAATCTCAAATTGACTTTCTGGTGGGGATAAATATAGGGCAGTCATCAAACAGCGTTATCAGCTTCTCTTCATTTTCTGTTCCATAAAATTGGGATTTCCCATGCTTAGTACTAGCACTTCATACCTCAAGCCAGCAGTTAGATCAAAAAGTAGATGATGTTCTTAAATAAACAAAACAATTCATCTGTGTTAAAAGAATAATTAGCAAGTGCCACATTCGTCTAATGATGAGATTTACAATTAAAGAATTATACCTGAATCCAACAGTAAACAGGAACACTTAGTAATTTCCATAACCTTTCAAACCATATTTCCATCCCTTGTTTGATATAGGGTATTTTTCAAAGAAGAAGAATCTGAAATCACTATTTTTAAAAGTATTGCTCAGCCCCGAAATATGGAAAAAAGGAGGTAAGTGAGGAAAGACCCAAATGATATCCTATTCTAGGACTTTTCATACCTGTTTTATATGAAAAAAATGTTTTATATTGCTTTGCTTTTGTGCAGGTAATTTTGTAATTAAGGTTCTTTGAATAAGTATGATGAGTAAACTAAAGAAAAAGAGATAACTGTAGAATAGGTGTGTAGAGGAATAAGTAAATAAGTGGTTAAATGAATAAATAAGGGCATTAAATAAACATAAGTGCACAGACCTATTGTTTATGGGAAAAGCTTGTGTGCATCAGTGCTTTGTCATAACAAACTTCTACATCTGGGAAATTGCCTTGTCTGAAGATGTAATTTTTGGCTAGATTAAGACACATTTTTCTCTTTTATAGTTTTCATAGTTTTCATATTGAGGTAAATAGATTTTTACCTCAACATGAGGTAAAAATAGATTATTGTTAGAGTAAACATGTATAGATTCTAGTACAGAGACTGGTGCCTGTTTTTTTTCTATTTGTGAGTTTTAAATACTTCCCATAGATTGCCACATTCTAAGCATTTATGCTAATAACTTGGTAAAGAATTTGCCAAGTAAACACCCATCACTGTCATTAGCTTCCAGAGCGTCCTGCCAAACAGCTAATGACAGGAATGGGTGTTCACTCATCAGAAATAGTGTGCTATTGCTGACAGAGAGACCATTTCCTGATCAGTACTGAATGATAACTGCATACAAATAGGCAGCAATGCTGATAATTCACACTTAGGTCATATAATAAAAACAAATATGAGAGGGAGAAACAAGTAAAAAACAAGCTATTACAGCTATATAAAATTTAATTTCAGAACACAGTTATAACTGTGATGAATTTTAGATGAATGATGTAACGCTAGAGAACTACTACAGTATTGCCTAATTTGCTGTATGATGTGAGTTTAATAGGGCATAGTACCAAGTCACTCTCAGTACATGTGAGTTTCTAAAATAAAATTGTCTTTTTTAATCTATGGAAATTAACAAAGATATAATAGAAAGCTTTGCCTAATACCTTTCTTAACATTTTCTCAGATGGAACAGTGCATTTGAATTGGAAAACAAAATGAGAAAGAGCTGTTGAATTAATATCTGTTTCTCCAACCCACCCATTTCTAGATACTACAAATCGCTGAAAGTCAAGTGTTAACGCCTAAAAATCACAGAAAATAATTATTGTGTGATCTCCAGAATTAATAAGGGAATAATGCCAACACTTCTAGAGTTTCAAAAGAGTAAGAAGAGTTTCTTGATCTTGCTTACTTCAAAAGACTAATACATCTTGATCCAACACTAATAATAATGGCTTCTATGCAACCAATCGTGATGATAATAACTAATGCAACAACAAAAATAAAAACAATCCCAGAAAGTGTGTTACAAATGCAAATATAAAGTACAATCAATTGACATTTAAAAATAGCAATGATATTGCCACCAAAATAATATTTGTATCTGCAATAAATATACAGTGGCATTAGCAATAGTATTTAGGCTTTAATACTATCCCATAACTCTCTGGACAGTTTACAATATAAGCATTATTCCCATATTGCCCCCAACAGTCTGGGTCCTCATTTTACAAACTTCTAAAGGATGGAAGGCCAAATCAACCTTGAGCCCTGTCAGGATTGCATTCCAGAATGCACCACCAGGACTCCAAACATATTTAGAGATATCCCGATTCATCAATTACTACAAAGAGTATTGCTATAAACGTTCAGATGTTGAATTTACACTGCATAGCAGTTATTTCAGATAACATTATGGATACATAGGCAGTCTGTTGAATTTAGATAATATGTCATATATACCGAGGTTCTGTTGTAATAATAAACGTTAAGTATTGAATACGAAAATTTATTATTTGTGTTAACAACTCTTGCGCTATAAATACTTTCACTATAGTTCATTTTTCTACTTTGACTACACCTATTCTTTATTCCAAATATCAAATTTTTTAAAAAGGAAAATGATCAAATGAATACAGAGAAAATGAATATTAGACAACATATTAGTAATGAAAAGCATATTTGTTGAATGATTTCTCTGAAGCATGATTAGGACAAAGTGCATTAAGTATTAAATCAGCACAGTGACATCAGAAGTGATAATGATGTACTATATGAGAAGATCACAGAAAACTGATAAGAGGAGAACAATATAAAGATACAAGGGTGGAATTGTATTCCACCCTTTGAGCTGAATTTTCATGATTAAACTTAGGAAGAGCAAATACTCAGAAATATTTACGGATGAATAGAAGAAAAACCGGTTTGGTGTCTCACTGGACACTTCCTGCTTTTTTAAAAAAACGATGTTCAATAACAACCAAGAGGAACAGATCTCTTTTCCCTGTGAGATCCATTATCTCTGATTAATTTCACATGTTTTATAGAACGAGTCTCAGAAAAACAACTATTCCATTACATTCTGAGCTAAATATTGATGGCGCATTATCAGACCTTTCAAATAGAAACCTAATGACAAGTTAGCAGGGGCAATTCATAGCCGGCTAAGACTTTTATTAGTGTGTATGATCAATTCAAATGTATTCCTATCTCACAAAATAATTGGTTCACAAATATAGAAGGCTTTCAGAGCTGGTAAACTTTAGTTTAGGAAGAAGAAAATGTTCCAGAAGCTGATTGGATATGGGATCAAAGAGGTTAAAAACTTGCAGAAATGAACTATGTGGCCCTGTTTTATCTGCCTCCACTAATGTCAGTCTCATACCATCCAGGTTGGATAGCACGTAATGACATCAAACACTTTCATGTTTGAAGACTAGCAAAAAAATACTGTACAAACTTATCGAATACAGTCTCTCTAATGCAGGGAGTGGGGATCCTGGTCTAATCTATCATACCTGGAAATTGGTCACTTTCCTAACCAGATTTATATCAAGCAGGTCTTGGTGAATCTTTATTAAAGCTGTTATTTATGATATTCTCCAAATGCCATTTTTGGATTAGGGTATTTTTGTGTAAACATGAGAGTAACTTAAGTACATCTTTGGAAGATGGTGGTTCATCACCTTTTTCATATCCATACAAAATATAGAAGGATCCAGAATCTGTGTCAATCAGACTGTCAGGCATGCCTCCTTCAATATCCAAGAAAGAAAAAACTCAACCCCATTTCAATAGAGATAAAGTACTTTTACTAGATATGAATTGAAAGCAACGAAAAGGAAAACAAGATCTGAGCCAAAAAGATGCAAACATATACATATCAAACATTTACCCAGCACCCTCCCCCCAATTCCCCAACCCAATGTCCAATCTGCAACTCCCTAAGAGTGGGGTGGGGTGCATCTTCAAAAAGACTCATCAAGTTGGTATGCGATACAGTTGACCTTGACCAAGTCCAAACACAGGCCACCATCATGCGCAGAAGATAGTGAGAACAAAACTCCCTTCTTCATAAGTCCTCCAGCCCCTCAAATCCCCCTCCCAAATATCTCAACCCTCCCCCTTCCCGTTTCTATGGCAGCCGATAGAATAGGCACTGCCCCATGTGACACCCAGCTCTGCCCCCACTACTGTTGCTCATACCTCAAATCTTCTACTTGAAATAATCCTATTATCCTACTTAATAATGACCCAGCACTGTAAAGAAAGCAAGTGATTAGGCAATCACATTATTTTTTGAATGTTGGGGTTGTTCCATTAACGTTCACATTTTTGTGTGCTTGACTGCATTGCTTCCTGGCTTCATTAGCACCTCATTGAACAAGGATGAGCCATTGAGTTTTATGTACACATCTTGTATTGAGAATGAAAACATTCCTAACGTTGCTTTCAGATTTGTTGCACTTTTTTCATGTTTCCTTTTATTGGGGGGAGAGAGAGAGAAACCACTAAGCAGCCTAGCACATAATTTGTCCTTTGTGGATACAACATTTAGGGCAGTGCAGCCATTTCTGATAGTCAATGCTTCTGCGAAACAGCAAGTCTACAGAGGAGGGCCTTAGAAGCAACATGCCCAAAAGGGGATGGTGGATTCTTTGACTTCCTTTGCCTGAGGTCCTGTTCCAGAGGTATCCCAGCAGGAATAGTGGAGAGCTAAAATGAAGGAAAAAGAGTAAGAGATTATGGTGAAAAAACTATACTGGCTTGACCTAGCAGCCTGAAGAGAAGGATGAACAGAGGGGGTTGAGGCTAGGAGAGTTTGAAAGAGTAGCTATAGCACATTTGAGGGGCCAAGTAGTATTCTTAAGACAGTAGGCACAGTGGTATAATTTATTACTTAGTAAATGGAATTGTTAGTTCTCTCAAACTGCTAGGTTCATGAACTTGTGCATGAATGTATAAATGTTCTCTGTGCTAATACATAAATGTTCTAATTAGGAAATACGTGCAATAGATCTTTTCAGCTCTTTCAAATATCTTATTTACCTTATCATAAAAGTGTTAAAAATAGTGCGTGGTTCTGTGATTGTGTAGCCATGAACAAATAAATATGGATTTCACAACTTGTCTTAAAGATTTTCCATATTCACTCAAATAATATACTGCCAGAAAAAATTGACTATTAAATGCTGTGCTATGGCTGTGGTGCTCATAATAGTTTTGCTTTTCCCTGGGTGTATTTCTTTCACCATATTTTTTTCTCTTTCTTCCTTTCCCCTCTTTTCTCCAGTTTGTTTGCTTGTTTATTAGATTTATTTATTAGATTTATTTATTATATTTCTTTATGAGATTTATATTGTCGCCTATTCACACATGGAGACTCAAGGTGGCTTACAAGAATATAAAAATATCATATTAAAAAAAATAAAACTCATAAAAGAGAATCATATATAATAAAATAAAAGAACCCCTTGAGCCACGGCAATAACACATCATATGAGCCATTTAATGGTTCCATCTCATCTTACGTTCCCCAGGCCCGCTAGCAAAACCACATCTTCAGTGCCTTCCAGAAGAATGTTAGAGTGGGGGCCATTCTAATCTCTAGGGGAATGATGTTCCAGAGAGAGGGAGCCACCACAGAGAAGCCCCCTCTTCTGGGTCACATCAGGTGTAGCTCCGTAGGAGATGGGACCTGCAACCTTCCTTTCTTCTCCGCTCTGATGGGTCGGCAAAATGTGACCGGCAAGAGACAGTCCCTCAGATATCTTCTCCTTTGTTTGGCAGTTGGGTTTCTACCTGCCATCAGAACTTAACTCTGATGTCCTTACAAACCTTATCCAAGTTTATTAATTTGGTAGTTGGTATTTCCTTGTTTTTTGCTTTTGTGGACAATTAAGTGTCAGAAAGTGACTTCAGCATTTATTCTCATTGACATTATACCTATGTGTTCCTTGGTTAGAGTAAGCCATTTTCTTAATTGGAAGAATATCTATAATTAAAATAATGCTACAATACCTTTTAAGAATCTCTATATTATCACATTCTATTAAATTGCCAGTGATGCATTATTCTCTTATTTTGAGTTCACATTTCCTAATGTTTTATATATTGAAACTCAGAAAGAAAGGGAGAAAGGAAACTTTCTATAGGATTTCTCTCAGCCGGAGCCCTATTGAATATAGCAGCTTTCCAATTCAAAGTAATAAAAGCATTGATCTTCCAGCTCTCTAACACAGCAGTCCCTCTAATTCTGCATTAGTACTAAACACAAACAAAAAATTTAGTATAAGAAGCCCCAGGAGACAGCTCAACCACAGTTTTGCATTTTCCAGGGACAAATCAGCTACTGAAAACTTAATTTAAGATGCTGACAGAGAAATCCGAGTTAGAAAGGTAAATCTGCTGTCTACCAGATCCTTAAATAAACATTTCAGTCACCTATTCAGACTTCAGAAACAGGGGGTTTTCTTTGTAACTGTCTCTGCAGCAGGTCATACTTATTAAAGTTCATTGCTTTTAGTGCTGAAAGGTATCTGGAAGGACTTTGAGGTGTTAGAACCAATGGCTGAAAAGGCTTTTCTTTTATCAACTGAATTGATTAAAAACTGGTGTATGGACAATGCATCCTGAGAAGCTTGATGGTAAGCATTAAGAAGCCTTAATACATCAAGAAATGTATAAGCCAGACAAAGAAGAGAAAGTCTATGGAAGCTAAAACAGACCAAAATATGTCTCCTTTCTAGTTACTAGTAAAGAAGAGAGAATCAAGTGATTCCTTTTGATTTAGTTTCTCACCCACTCACCATGAGGCACACAATGTGTCCTTACACCAATTATATTTCATAAAGAAATACATTAATTATATACTACCCTGGTTTCCTTAGAGAAAGGAAAGGAAAGGAAAGGAAGATTATTTATGGATTTATCGTCTTTATGTATTTATGTATATTTCACATTTTTTATGCCAGCCAACTCCAATAACAAATTAGGAAAATGACTTGGATAATTTTCCTTTATTGGATTTATAAAGGAGACCTGTTAAAGTTTTTTTAAAAAACTAGGTGAGAAAGGCATGAAAAAAATTGAGTGCTAAGATTATTTGGACTAATTAAAAATCGTCAGATCTTGTTTTTTAACAATCTAACAAGATTGTTAAATAAGGGGAAAGAAAAAGGAAAAAAATGCAACATTGATTTATTTGAACAGGATTAAATTTTAAGAATTTGTATAAATCATGAATCAAATTTCTGAATATATTAGGAAAAAATTATAAAACTATCTTCATTCTGTATAAAGAACCAAAATATGAACTCAGCATCCAACTTCTATTATATTTAGCTGTAAGTAGTTGTACTAATAAGAGTCTGTTTGGTGTAGCGGTTAAAGCACCAGGCTAGAAACCAGGGACTGACAATTCTAGTCCCACCTTACACACAAAGCCAGCTGATTGACCTTAGGCCAGTCCCTCTATCTGTCAAACCTAAGAAGTTGACATGGGCAGATATTTGCCAAGAAAACTGCTGGGTCTTGTCCATGCAATTGCCAGGAATCAATATTCATTCAAAGGCACACGCACGTGTGCGTGCACACATACACACACACACACACACACACACACACACACATGACAAATTGTATTCCTAATGCTGCCTATTCCACTTGTTCCCAATTATTGATTTGAGGATCATGAATTTTCAGTTTCTTTGAAGTAGAGCCAACTGCTAAGACACTACAGCTGCAAAGATCATACAGTTTGACTCTATTGCCTGAGTTTCAATCTTTATCCTAACCTTGAGGTTATTTGATTCTCCTGATGATATCTCCTATTGCGTCACTAACTATTTCCTGCTGGTATTTCAACACAGTACAATCTGTATATGGTGTTATTATCCTTTCCAGTTGCCGACCCCCTGCTGTTGCTATGCACATTGAATCCTGTGCGCTACAGGCTGCTAGTAAGCTTGCCAATCCAATCATAATATTCTTTATGCTTAGCCTGTTGCTGCTGCAATCGAAAATGTATTCCCTGAGGAATCCAGGCAGAAGAATTGTTTGATAGATGGAAGGAGGGTCCCTAATATGAGGTTTGCCAATAACTGGGCAAGGATAACTTCAGGCTAGTCAAGAGTGTATTCTGAAGTTCCAATAAAACTAAATGAACATCCTCACATGTACTCGTACTTTGTAAAGTATTGATTTAATTATTTGAATTGTTCACTCCATAATCTCATTGGATTGAAGAGACTTTGGACTGAAATAGCTTAATCTTACTCCTCAAGATCTTGGAAACGATGTCATTTATCTAGCTGAAAGGTCCATTTTCAATTCTAAAACAGATAAAGCTCAGAAGAAAAAGTAGAAACATAGGGAGAGTGTATGGAAGAAAGGGTTGAAGTTTACCATTGAATTACAATTTTCAGAGGATTTTTATAAAACAATGTTATTATTTGTACATGACACTGGATAAATTGTCAATAATGTAAGAGGCAGGGGTGTCAAACTCATGGCCCAGGGTCCGGATCTGGCCTGCGGGGTACTTAGATCCGGCCCACAGGGCCACCCTAAAACAGCAAAGGACCAGCCTGCAGTCCTTCTGCCAGTGAAAATAGGCTCCCAAGCTCCATTTTTGGCTGCTCCGGCCTCCTGCAACCCTCTGCCACTGAAAATGGAGCTCATGAGAGCAACACTCGGACACTCTGGCTTTGTCCACCCCAGCCCCCAGAGGTCAAACACAAACCTGATGTGGAATTAAGTTTGACACTCCTGGTATAAGGGAATCTCAGATCTTTGCTGGAAATGTAATCAAATTAAAGGATTTTTTTTTTCATTTTTAGTGGACATGTAATAAAGCTTAGAAAATATTGGAATCAAGTTATGTATTTTGATGCAGAAGATATTAAAAGTGAATGTAAAGTTGAACCAGAGACTTTTCTTTTGGGTTTAAGGGATGAACAAATGGAAACATCTTATGTAACATTGTATGGCAATGAGATTTTTATATCTCATTTTTTCATATGCTAAAAGGTAGAAGAATTTACAATTAACTGCAATGGAATGGATCTTGACACTGATAGAATTGATAGCAATGGTGACATTGGCATTGTACTTCGCAAACATTTTGGGACTTTTTGAGAGAAACTGAGAGAAATGAAAAATTGATTTTGGAATTTGCTGATTAGAATTATATGGGAATTAATCTAGACAAATGTTAATCTTAGAGTAAGAGTTTAAGAGTCCTTCGGATGGACTTTCCTACCATCACACCACACCGCGGGGAGGCGGAACTGGAGATACCTAAATGGTTCCGCCCCAGGCGCCTGATGGACCCCGAAAGTTTCCAGAAGGAGCTTGGTCCACCACCTGTGTCCCTGCCCCATGACTTGACTGAGGACCTAGTGGCCGCATGGTACAGTGCAGCCACGGGGGCCTTAGACCA
>JAPKID020001587.1:0-14548 GCA_026931265.2 Tropidonophis doriae
TTCTTTCTTTCTTTCTTTCTTTCTTTCTTTCTTTCTTTCTTTCTTTCTTTCTTTCTTTCTTTCTTTCTTTCTTGAAAAGGAAGACTAAGGCAAAAAGTTTCTACAAAAGATGAATGCTGAGAGAGACTTCAAAGGAAGTAAGAGGTAGCACAAGATACATGCTACATATGGGAACCAAGAACATAGGGGCAAGGTATTGAAATGAACAGGGAAAGGTGTTTTTTTTAATGAAATCAGAATGCAAGGCTAGAATAGAGTTTAATAAACAGAAGAAAACTGAAAATGCTGAGCATGCTATCCATCTCAATAACCATCATTTTTCTTTCTTCAGAACAGCCAACCTACATATTTATTTTATTATTATTATTTGTAAAATAGCACACGGTTGAATGAATAACAGGCAGGTGTTTATTTTCTTGAAATTATAGTAATATCCCTGTTGACTTATTCTAGTTTCATCAACACAACCTGCTGCTTGTAATATGTCTGTGTGTGTTACCAGCAATTGTATTCAATTATACTGCTTTTTAGTATCAATTAGTATCAAATAATACCTCAACTGGCCAAGAGTATATGGTTTACCTAAAAGATAACCAACCTATATAAAATGCATGTGATAGTGTCTTGTTTGGAGATATTTTTACTTAGGGAAGAAGTTATTACTTGGACATTTCTCTTTATATTTGGTATTGATTTGATTGCTATCAAGTCAGTCTTGATTCATAGCAACCACAGAGACAGAATTTCTCAAGGATTTTCTTGCTGAAACTTGGCTCATTATAACTTTCAGCGGTATACCCATCACTGTAATTGTGTTCGTCCCTCATGCTCTTCTCTTTCCTTTAAATTTTCCTAATCTTATAGACTTCTCAAGAAAGCTAGGTTTTTTCATCATTAGATGCAAAATAGGATACTTTATTTCAAGTGCCTCAAGTGAGAACTCTAGATTGATTTATTTTATGGTTCTATCTATCCATGGTATTCTCAAGAGTCTTCTTCGACACCAGTATTCAAAACCATTTATATTCTTTTTGTCTTGCTTCTGTAAAATATATTGCTTACATAATTCTGATTTTCATAGGTATAAATACCTATAAAGCATTCGAATATTTCTGCATTGTTGTTACTTCAGCAAGTGCTAACCTGAAGCAAATCTCAATAGTCAATCCTAGAGAGCAAAATCTTTAATATCCACCATTTAGATTTTTTTAATTGTCAATTCTGAGATGGATTACTTAGCTTTCATCATTTATTAATTTTTTAAAATATTTAGTCTTACTATTGTTTTTTCAATCTAGCCCTCAACTATTGTCACTAGGATTTGCAGAACATTTGTCTTCTCAGCTATCAACATGGTTCAGGTTTTTGATGCTTTTTTCCCCCTACTCTCTCTTTTTTTTCAAACCAGCCTCCTTCAACATATATTTAGCATATAAAATGAACAAATAAAATGGGAGTGTCTCCCTCTTCTGCCAATTTGCTTTGCCATGTTCCTTGCAGTCTTTGACTTCCGGTTCTATGTATCGTACCTTTCTCTTTCCTAAAACTATATGGCATTATTCTGACCTAGGCTTCCTAAGAGCATGAAGCAAACTATTGGTCCCCTTTTATTAATTTACTGTAAATTCTGCTCATTCACATACAGCAAAATCTTTCCAGGGAGGATTTACAGCCACAGACCTTATCTGGCGTAGGTAGCTGCCAGGCCAATATCTGCAAAACTTGGCAAGGAGTCTCAGAGAGTCACGAGCCAATTAATCAAACTAATTGTCTCCTGAAAAATCCATTTCCATTTTGTTCCTCTTTTATTTTTTCTGGGAGGGGCCATTCATCATCCACTTGTGACCTTACCCCTAAGTTGACCCCTTTAGCTGTTTCCTTTGTCTGACAACTCTGCACATGCGCACACTGGGAACAGGCTCCAGCTGTTCATCTGCCTCACTGAAAGAGTCCTCATCAGAGTCTTCCCAGACTTCAGGACTGGCCTATGTTCCTCCCCAACCTCCTCACTGTCTGAATCTTCTGCCAGCTCCACTAACTGCTGGTGGGCCACAACAGGCATCTATATTACTCCTGGCTTGTTAACTTCTGCTATATACTGTATCAGCGTAATATTTTTCATAAGTCTGGCACATAGTTTCAATTGATTTTCATGAATGTGAGCATGCTCTGCTATCAACCTAATAGCCATCAGATATATTTGGATGGCATCCCTAAAATGTCCAGGGCACAGTGATCAGTCTTAGTTCAGCAATATTATCTACTGTCCACAAAGACTTGCTTCAGTGATCCTATCCCCTTGTTAATATGCAAAATAAAGAATTCACTTATTAGAGAAAAAAATTATGTGGGTTCTGAAGGGATAAAATATGGGAAAGAATTACTATCAGTGACCTCTTTAAGAGCTCTGGTGGTGCAGTGGTTAGAATGAAGCATTGCAGACTGACTCCAACCACTGCCAGGAGTTCGATCCTGACCCACTCAAGGTTGACTCAGCCTTCTGTCCTTTTGAGCTTGGTAAAATGAGGACCCGGATTGCTGGGGCAATACGCTGACATTTGTAAACTGCCCAGAGAGAGCTGTAAAGCATTATGGAATGGTATATATGTCTAAGTGCTATGGCTATTTTTATCTTTACCTAGACATGAAGTCCATTTTGCTTTCACTGGCTCCTATTTATAGAACAGGGACTCATCTATGATAGTTTCTGCAAACAATGCTTTCCTGTAAAACCAGTATTCATAGGAACATAGCAAGTTGCTATATTCAGTCAGACCCTTATTCCACTTTGTTTTCTAAGTTGCTAGGTAGTGGAGAACCTGTAGTTTCTGCTTTGCCCCAAGAAAAAGATACGGTAATTTTCAGTCAACTTTGAGCCCTGTGGATAAGATGGACTCATCAAGTTAGTTTTAATGCAGTGATTTGCCATCACTTTCTTTGTGATGTTTTCCTCAACTTCTCAAACTAGCCTACAACCCTACGGCCTGTTGCCCTTGTGCCTTGATGCTCCTACTGCTTCTTGTATGAAGGAAGTGGCATTTATATTCTATTTTATTTTAATGCTACTCTTAGTGCCAAAGGAGGCCAGAGATTGTGTACAAAACAACCTTCTCATTAAATTTATATTTCATTCTAAAGAAACTGTAAATAGATCAATCAACACTAAAATTACCAATCCTGGAATCAGATATTAACATTGCAATAATTGAGACAAACTTCATTTTTACTAGCATATTTTTACTACCCTTCATTTGGGTAATGAAATGCTGCAATGAAATTTCTGCAAGAAAGCAAACAAGCTTAGAGACCACAAAGCACCTTTCACTTTATTTTAATTTTTTTAAGGTAATAGTTTGGTAATGAAATAGTTTTTATCTCACAAATGCTAGGGTAAATAGATAGGTCTTGCGTTGTCTATAATAAAATAGGCAGAATAGGACAAATGCCATCAAGAAGGCCTTACGCCTAACCATCCAAAGGTGAGCTAAATCTATTAGTGAGTTTACAAGCAGAATCCCAGCTGAACTTAATGGATAGTGTTGCAGAGACTGTTATTTTCAGCACTTTGATTCTAAGCATTTTAGGCATGGATATGGCTACTGCCAAATTCTAATTTGGAAAACAATTAGATTAGGCAGGATGCTAAAAGCTTCATTATGGTGGCTAGTCTCTATGGCATGAAACTAATTCTTCTGGAAATGAAAAAGGGCTTTTATAGCAGCATGAAAATTAGCCTCAAAATCCTTGATTCGAAATATGTATTTTTCAAACATAGAAAAGAAAAGGGCAAGGTATTACAAACTAATTAATATGCACTAGCTGCATTTCAAAAACCTTGTACCCAGAGAATTTGTATTGAAAATCTTGCAGTCAAGAAATGTTCAGGATTTTTTAAAAAAATGAAATAAGTAATTTGCATTGATTTTTAAAAAAAGTTATCAGGCAATTTATGCTATGAGTTACAAACATTATGAAATGTTGCAAATACAAGCAGTTACACCATTTCTGTAACATTTATGTAAAAAAATTAGAAAGTTGAAAACTCAGTAGGAAAATTGCCCTTCAACTACAGATTAGAAAGCAGATCAGGCTTTTAGCAATTTAAATTCCTTAACACTGACACTTTCTTCCATCTGTTTGCACTAGATAGAACTGCTGTGGATACCACCCAACCACTTTGCGACCTGAGTCTCAAAATGTTGGATTTTCAGACCAATATTCATGCGAGTGCATGTGCCTCCTAGCCAATTATACTAACTTCTGATGCTATACATACATTAAAAGGGCAGAGGTCAGAGCTGAGGAAATTGAATTTTCTTGTGAACGTAGACATGCAAGAATATTATACAGCTATCACATTTTTCAGGGGACTGGCATGTAATTGCACAGATGTATTTGTTGATAAAGAGTGGAGATTTCATGAGAGAAGAATGTGCAAGTGGTCAGTGATTTAGCAACATATCATAAATGTTGATTAAATTGTCCTTTACAAGATGTCCCCAAAGACTTTTGAGTATACTAGTAGAGCTTGTACAGCATTCTAGCTACAGAATCTTCACAACATCTTTAGCATTACAGAATAACAGAGTGGGAAGGGACCTTGTAGGTCTTCTAGTCCAACCCTCTTCTTAAGTAGGAAACCCTTTACCAGGGGTTCTCAACTTTGTCTTCACACAGACCCCCTTTAAATCCCTTTTGTAGCCACAGACCATGGCCATGGACCACTGAGATTTAAGATTTAAATCATAACATTTCTTCAATATTACACGCACACACAAGGGATCTATGGACCACAGGTTGAAAACCACCGATGTATACCATTTTAGACAAATGATTGTTCAATTTTTTCTTTGAAATATTCAGTGTTGGAGAACTGGAGAAATGTCGTTCCACTAAATAACTGTTCTGTCAGGAAATTTCTCCTTAGTTCTATCTAGGTTGTTCCTCTCCTTGATTAGTTTCCACCCATTGCTTTTTGTTCTTTCTTCAGGTGCTTTGGAAAATAGGTTAATGCTTCCCACCCTTCTTTGTGGGAGCCCTTTAGATATTGGAAAACTGCTGTCATATCAACCCAATTCTTCTTTTCGTTAAACTAGACATACCCAATTCCTGCAACAGTTCTTCAGTCCCCTGATTAGCTTTGTTGCTCTTTTCTTCATTTTTTCTAGAGTCTCAACACCTTTCTAATATTGCAGCAACCAAAACTGAATGCAATATTCCAAGTGTAGTCCTATCAAGGCATTATAGAGTTGTATTAACACTTCATGTGATCTTGATTCTATCCCTCTGTTACTGGCTGGCTTATATTTACATGATTGTCCGCTAGGATTTCAAGATCCCTCTCACAGTTACTACTATTGATCTAAGTACCTCTTATTCTATACCTGTACATTTGTTTTTTCTTGCCTAAATATAGAACCTTACATTTCTCACCATTGAATTTCATTTTGTTAGATATGCCACTATTTACAATTATCTCATATTAATATTTGTTCAATATTTGTTCAAACCTGTCAAGATCCTTCTATGTCTTGAACCTTTCTTCTAAAGTGTTAGCTATTCTTCCCAGTTTGCTGTCATCTGCAAATTTGATGAGTATATAGTCTATCCCTTATCTAAACCATTTTTGAATATATTGAAGAATGCTGGACCTAAGACAGCCTTTTATTACTCCATTGCATACTTTCCTCCATTTAGATGCAGTTCCATTAAGGACTACACATTGAGTGTGATTGGTCAGCCAGTTATGAATCCATCTGGTGGTGATGCTATCTAATCTACATTCTTTTTAATCTTATCAAGTAGTAGGTTGTGATCTACTTTATCAAATGCCTTACTGAAGTCTAAGTAAATGATACCCACAGCATTTTGCTAGTTCGCTAATTTTGTCACATTGTCAAAGAATGCAATAAGATTTATCTCACATGATCTGTGTTTGACAAATCTATGATGGCTTCTGGTTATGACTTTATTAGCCCTTAGGTATTTGCAGATACATTGCTTGAGTATATTTTCCAGAATCTTCCCAGGTATTGATGTCAGACTAATAGGTCTGTAGTTTCATTCATTGAAGATGAGTATTGCATCTGCCCTTTTCTAGTCATCTGGTAGTTGTCTCCAGGATCTTTGGGATATGGTTCAGTGATCTTTCTTCAGGGTCATTCATTTAGAGAAATCTATTTTGCAAATAAGAATCTTTGTCTACACAGCTGAATATGTAAATGGTCCGTATGAGAAAGAACCAAGCATTTTCTAAATGCTCTGTTTAATGGGTAGCTTGAGCAGAAAGTTTTCCTTTGCTGAGCTTCATACAGTGTCCTTAAGAACCCGGAGGAGGAAGTGTCTGGTGTCATTAATGTCAAGACTAAGGTGATTCAACACAATTACCCCAACTACCCTTTGAGTATTTAGGAACTCAAAGGAAGCTGGTGGTTGTTTCTGAAATTTAAGAAGACAATCACTGATGATGCTTTAATCAAACAATCAGAATGATGATCAAACTACTTTACGTATTCACTTACTTAAAATAATAATTGCAGTTTCACATGCTTTCCAGAGTTTCTTGGGGTAGGTAGCAATCCATGCAATAAAATAGCACAGTAAAACAAGTAAAATAAATAATGATTTAATTTAAACTATTCAGTCATTTTGGAAAATATATTATAGGAAGGATTATAATCCAAAAATCTTGGAAACCAGTTTGGATATTATTCCTCAGATGGATTGGTGACCAGAATTCTGGATTCATAGAGATGCATTAACATGTTTTTGTTTGTTTTGTTTCCTTGTTTGTTTAAAATATATAAAGTTTCAGGCAATTTTAATTAAAGCTATACAGACAACTTTCACATGAGGCTGTATCACTATAGTCATTAGTAACAATCACTAAATAAATAAGGAAAGAATTCAGACATATATTGCACAGCAGGTAGATGAGAGCATTCTGCTCTTTAATTTACATTGATGGAGGCCTTTATGTTCCTTGGGAATCTTACAGTTCTGGCTTTGTAAGAGGGGAAGAAGGAAGAGAAAGAGTTAAGCCCAAATATCCAGAAACAGAGAGCAAGGATGAAATGGAGACTCCCCAATTACATCTAAGAAGATATAGTAAGAAGTAAGAAGATATAGAGTCTTTTCTTCTTCAATCTTCCTCTCAGAATCTCCCTCCTCCCACTTTTGATTTTGATCCTCATTATTAATTATATATATTGCCTATTGTGTTTTCTTTTAGCCAGGAGCAAATGGCTTCCCTCAGATCCTCAGATCATATCAGAAGGACTATATGCAATAGCGGTGGTACTCAGTTTCTCAAGGATTGCTTACATTCTCCCAGCCAATGAAAGCTTTGGTCCTCTCCAGATTTCTTTGGGAAGAACTGTGAAAGACATCTTCAAGTTCATGGTTATCTTTATCATGGTGTTTCTCGCCTTCATGATTGGAATGTTCAACCTTTACTCATACTACCTAGGTGCAAAATATAACCCAGCGTTTACAACGTGAGTATCTACAGCATGGGTTTTGACTCCCCAGACTGCTGTTATGTGTATTCTATAGAATTACAGACTAAATGTATTGGAACATTATTGTTGGAAATATCCAGTTTATTTTTCACTCAACGCATTCTAAGTCAAACCTTCTATCCAGATCAGACCAATACCTGACACTGTTTATATATTAAACATCAGTAAATATCAAAACAGTTTAATTGATAAAATGAGATCACAAAAACAAGGAGACATGAATAGTTCCAAGAATTATGTCTGTCTGTCTGTCAATCTATCATTTATCATCGATTAATCATCTGTCATCTATCTATCATCTATCATCTCTCTCTCAAAAGACAAAAAAACACTGTTGTAGGAAATTGTCATGGCCAATCCTAAAGGAAGATAGCAGCAATAGCATAGAGATGTAAAATAGTGCACCAGATGATATTTCCTGCAGCATTAAAGAAACAATTTGATGGATGGAGATGATATATCCAATTTGCATTTCATTTTCAGATATCAAACATTATACTGTTTTACTGTTAACCAGATATTGTATAAAGCACTTAAAGGAAATCTTTAGTATTTTGAGAATGAGGGAATTATTTACCTCAGAGCTTGAGAAATAACATATAATGCAATGCAATGCAATGCAATGCAATGTAATAACATAGTAGCGTAATATAATATAATGTAAAATATTACAACACAATGTAAATATATTCCATTCTATTCATACATAACATAAAACATAACCTAATAGTTATAGCACAGCAAAAACCATTTTTTTCAACAAAGGTGGTTAACAAACCTGCATGCCATTACTGACAGATGTATATCTTTCTCCAAACCATTCTAGAATAATTTGTGGTGCCCATCTATATGGCAGGTGGGTTTTCTAATGGGTTGGTGTTTTTTTAACTTATAGGTTCAGCCACATGGCCCTTAGAGGGAAGGGAGGGATATAAATCAAATCAAATCAAATCAAATCAAATCAAATCAAATCAATCAATCAATCAATCAATAAATAAATAAATAAATAAATAAATAAATAAATAAACAAACAAACTAACTTAGATCCAACCTCATCATTAAAAAGATTAAAAATAGAAAATGCTCACTAAGCCATGAAACCTTACAAAATCTCTGTGTTCTTGCAAAAACACAGTGTGAGCATGCACTGCGATATGCTTTAGATTGTTCAGCATTGATTATATAATATTTTGGGGTAAAAATAAACTCTGAAGAATGTGATGATCTCTACTCCTGCATAAGTCTATATGCCTTTGCTGTAATGAATTTACTAGATCATAATCACATACCTGAACATTTTAATTGAAGGGAAGGAGGGAAGAAAGGAGGTGGGAGGGAAGAGAGCTATTTGGAATTGACCTCACATCTATTTATATCTTGACTAGGTCACCCCATGTTTTGTACTATAGTAAGGCATCTGCCAGCGTATGCCTAAATATAAAGCAAGGGTTTCCACTACAGTTCCATGCATTCAAAAAGCAGCATCAGACTGTCAGCAGCCAATATGCTCTTAATTTATTCTCTAGCGTGCACATATTCTTTCTGACAGCTGTTGCAAGTGGAAAATAGTATCTAATTCTGTAATTAAAGACTGCTCCCTAAAGAAGATGCATAAGAGAGAAGATTTGCAGTCACAACTGTCATTTTATGGCGGTGGTGGTACGGACTTCTTATTGCTGCAGTTCATCATTCTGAAAATGGTTTGGGGAATTCCACTTTATACATATGGCAAGCATATTTCTGGTCATTAAGTGATTAAGTATAAAACAACAAATGTAGTCTGTATGTGAGAATTTCTTTGCTTTCTTTTATGTTCAAGAAGTTTCGTATCAACAACTTTTTTCTGGAATTTGCATATAGAGCTTTATATTCTGGGTGACAAATAACATAGAGACATGTTTTCTGAAACATCAAGATCTGTGTATAAATTACATCATCTCCAAAACGAAAGATATATAGACATTAGATTAGATTTTGCACGATTTACTAGAACTTTCAAAAACTTTGTTTTTATTACTTGGCTTGTTTGTCATTCTGATATCTTCTCCACACCACATTAGAAAACACCAACATGCATATTTTTTAAAAAAATAAATAAATATATCTTTAATTTTTTAATATTGTGGGAAGGTTCCTCCCCCCCCCTCCTGAAGAATGAAATATTTGGGGGGATATTAAAAAGGCAGGATAAAATATTTTCCCTAAAGGAAAAATGGAGAAAAATCTTAACAGAGGCAGAAACCAGCCCCACTTTCCCTGCCTCAAGCAGAAACTGAGGAGGCCAGCTTTTAAAAATGCAGATTTGGCAATCCATTCAGAAAGACTGGATCAGGCAGAAACTTCAGATAAGCAACACAATAAGACAAAGGTTGACAAAATTAGCTCAGATAAACACCTAGGATTTTCCCCTTTTGCCTATAGAACCATCCATGACCCCTACATGATCCTATATCATTAATGGTTTTTCTTTCATTACTGCTGTTTTTTCTTTCTTTCGCTACTGGTTCAGAACTGGGAGCGTGCACACGCACATTCTCGCTTCACTCACATGCAGCGCCTCTGCACATGCCATAGTATCCATGATAACATCTGGGTGGATGGGCAGAGCCTCCCGCCACTGCTGCTACTAGCAGAATACCTCCTTTGCCCCATATGAATCCAGAAGTTATAGAAACCCACCCACTCTATTCTCCATTTTGTCAGCTGTCCCAGAACCACAAACCCTGGTGATTCTATTCATCAATACATTTCCATCTATAGCTGATATTTGATGTGATTCAGGATCCCATTTCATTACATCAGATAATTTGAAACAAATAAACAGCAGTTGCATCATTATGGATCAGAAATGTCCATGATTTAAATACAGTGTACAAGGATTTAATCCTAAATAAAAACAGAACCATGGATGATATATTAGAATTTGGGAATTACTTGTTAGGCAAAAAAACCCCATAACATTACATATTTCTGACATAGGATTAAGTTGTCTGAAATCCATGGAAATTAATAGGCTTATGTATATCTTATTTGGTATGAAATGGATATTAATGTAGTATATGCATTATACTAAGAAAGAATAGCAAGAATAAACATGATCAGCAAGCATTTAGGATAAGATAGCACAGCTCAGAGATATTTTTGAAAAAGTAATTTCCTTGTAGTATCTTTTCAGCATCCAGAGGTCTATCTTATGATCCCCAAATGACCATAAAGATTAGCCAGCAGAGGCTTATCCCAAACAATAATTGAATATGAGTAATATCATTCTTGCTTGAATAACCTTTATTGAGGTTGTTGACCTGTTTATAGTTTTACAACTTACATAATAGACTTCAAATAAAAGTATAGTTCCTGTATAGTGACAATAAATATGGGTATATGGTAATAGCATATACTATTATATCTACTATGTTATAACATATACTATAATAGTATATATAATGTATACTATAAGAAAATAAGAATATAGTTAAAAAAACAGAAGCTAAAATACTCATTGTCGTCAAATACGATAAAGTACCTTTTTCCTCCTTTCTGTTCAATTATGTCTGATTTTTGCAGACCAGCAGTTTTCTTTTCAAGGTTTTTCAGAAGTGGTTTGCCATTGCTTCGTTCCTAAGACTGAGAAAAAGTAACTGGCCCAGGGTCATCCAGCTGGCTTTGTGCCCAAAATGAGATTGGAACTCACTGTTTCCCAGTTTCTAGTCTGACGCCTTAACTATTATACAAACTGGCCAGTGGTGGGTTTCAAAATTTCTTGCCAATGGTTTGGTGGGCATGGCTAGGTGAGGGTATGTGATTGAGTGGGCATGCCAACTCACACATATGCACTCACATGACCCCACCACCAAGCCACACCCACTGAACCATTGTTGAACGTTTTTAGGACTTTTTGACACTTTTTTAGGGTGGACCCAGCCGGCCTGGCTCAGTGCGCCAAGTCAGAGATGAGAAGGGGCACTCCTCCCATGGCCATTGAAGAAGCTGCCTGGGTGAGTCACTTCTCACCTCTCCAGGCCAGGCCCTCAGCTCGTGCTAGACTGAGGCTGCAATTGCCACCAACTCCCTTTGTCCGCCTGGCCGACGGGAGCGGCAGTGGCACCAGTCACACTGCAGACTCTCAAAGAGGTGTCTGAGAGGGTTTTTTCCACCCAGCCATTGGCCACCAAAAAGTTATCCAGTCACTGTAGGTGGCTTCTGCGACAGTTGTGTGAGGAGCACAGCCAGCAGCTGGTTTGGAAGCCAGCAGTTTTCAATGAGGTGACTGGAAGGCTTCTTCACCAGCCAGCCTAGCTCTGGTCAGCTTCCCATACAACAGACTCTGGACCAGCCACCATGGAAGGTAAGTAGCCTGCCCTGAAGAAAGAGGCGGTGGCTCAGAAGTGGGACTAGGGCCAGGGCTGTAGGAAAGGTTGGATAACAAGAGGGCAGTGGCCCCAGGACAAGGCCAGAGCTGGGGAATGGCATATTCCCTGACCCAGTTGAGGTGAGCTGCAAAAGGGAGGGAAGGGAAGGCAGGAGTCACGGAATGGTACATTTCTCGACCTGGCCAAGGCAGGCAGTGAGAGGGCAGTGACTCCAGGGTCTCAGGGAATGGCATGTCCTTGGGGCCACAGCCCCCAACCCAAGGCAAGTGAACGGCATGCTTTCTTACATTTGGTGAGCTGAGAAGAACAGAGCGAAGTGCGGAGGTGACTGGCAAGGTGTATAGCTAGGTGCTGGGCTTTGTGGGAAAGGCATATATAGGACTCAGATGGACAGGATGAGTGTCAAGCGAACGAGTGAACATCAGGCAGCTGGGGCAAGCAAGTGACATGTGGGGCAAGAAAGGGGTGGGCAGGCAAGCGGTGCGTGCAAGCAGCAACCAGGGGACCAGTTTGGGAGCCTGGCTAGCCTGCTGTCCCTACAGATTCAGCAACCTAGGCCCAAGAACCACTACTGGTTCACCCACACTGGTGCGAACCCGTAGGAATCCACCTCTGAAACTGGCTCTTGATATGCCTATAAATCGCCTTAATTAATAGAATCCCTAAACACTAAAGTGTGATTTTAATATATACTTTTAAAACACCACTACATTTTAAAAACTTGAAACACTTACATATTTAAAATTAAAGTCCATTGATTGATAAGGCATTTCATTAAATTCTTTGTTAAGGTTACAGGTCAGCCCCATAAATTTAGTAATCTTACAGAGTAAAAAATGTACAATGTTCAGTGAAATTTGAAGTTCCTTAAGCATCCTGACCTTCATATTCAGCATGCGGTTTTTACATAATTTTGCTCCTTGCCAGGTCATTTTGGATCCTTACCTTCAAATAGACATTGTATCTATAGATCATTTGGAGGATTCAGAAGGATTGGCACCATAGAGGCTAGCAAAGGTCTATAAGTATTTGCAGCTAACAGTATAGAAGAAAACAGGCAATCACAATTTCTAAAGAGCTGTCCCCACAAGGGCAAAGTCTTTCCTTACATTGGATGATGTTAGATGAGCCCTCACGGATTGCTAATGGGGAAGATCAAAGCAAGCAACTCTGCAATATTGGGGTTAACTCAAAAAGCAATGATATATTGTCATTTTCTAAACAACCATCCATCTTTAATCTATGAATGAGTCAGAATAGATTATGGGAGCTAGACATATAATCTAAAGTATTTATAATCCTATCTGCCCAACATGTACTGTATATTCCCCTGGATAGTATTCTCTTACAGCCACATTCAGTAGATTCAAAGCTAATGAATGCCTTGGCAATATTCAGACCCTTATAATTACTTCTAAAGTCTTCAAAATAACCCTCTAGCAAGGAAAAGACTTGCTCTTAATTGTGAGTTGGGGGATCATTAATAGAATGATATGTGGCCCATAGGCAGCTAATTTAAAGCTTAGTACTAAAGAGAGAGCAGATATTTACATTAGCTATCAATAAATAGCATCAATTAAATTTAATTAATATGGCAAGTGCATACTTTCTGGCTAGTGATAGGACAACTTAACACTTGTGCACAAAACCTGGTAGAAGTAAGTCCCAACTACTCCCTTATCTACATTCACAGATGCTAGCATAGGGACTGAATAATAATATTCATCTCATGTAATGGACTACTGGTCAGGTTCCTTGTTACAGTCTAAGGCCGTGATGGTGAACCCACAGCATGCATGCCAAAGGTGGCACGCAGAGCCATTTGTCAGAGCACACGAGGTGTTGCCCTGTCAGCTGTCCAAAGTGCATGCGTGCACTGGCCAGCTGACTTCAGCCTTTTTTTTTAGCCCATTTTTCACCCCCCAGAGGCTTCAGGGAAGCTCCTGAAGCCTCTGGGAGGCAAAAAATGGCCTCAAAAAAAGGCCAAAGTCAGCTGGCCAGTGCGCGCATGCACTCTGGACAGCTGAGTATGGAAAAACCAGCCCTACAAGCAAACTGGAAGTCCATTCCCAAACGTATAAAGCCTCTGGAGCCTGGTAAAAAAAGCATGTTAAAAATGGGGGGAGCACTGGTCGTGTGCGCATGCATGCTGGGGTCATGCACATGACATTATGGGTGTGGAACACCTGCCCATAACCCACCTGTGTTCCCCCTGCTTTTGACACGCAAGCCAAAAAAGATTCACCATCACTGGTCTAACGGAAAGGTCTCTTTTGTACCTTCTTTTTTATTTGGAGTCTTACCATAACTCTTCTTTCAGGCTTGTCCTCTGTCTCTGTCCTCTTTAGTGTTTTTGTTGGGGCATCAGAGTCCTCATTTCATTACTACAGCTTTCTGTTACCGTACCCTGAATTTTATAATTGTCAAGCCAAATTACCTCAGAAAATGTCCCGGGGGATGGGGTGGGGGCTTCTATTGTGTCATTCTGCATCTCTGTTCATTATATTCTCCCCACCAACAACTCTTTGAATAGCCAGAAAATCAGATCCATTAATTTGAAGACTTTTTAAAATGTAATTTATATTCAAAAAGTTTTATTAGTTTTACAATTGTTTCTCAAGGTAAGGGTATACATGGTAATAGAAAATATTTTAAAGG
>JAPKID020001588.1:0-14546 GCA_026931265.2 Tropidonophis doriae
TGTTTGTGTGTGCAGGTGTAGATCTACACACAGATTGGTTGGCCATTTAACCAGACTGGGCCACAGCAACGCGTCGCCGGGAACAGCTAGTAGATAATAATAGAAGATAATAATAGAAGGCTACATCAGTGTGGGATAAGAATTTACTTGTCTGTAAGCAGCAAAAGCAGACCCTTGTTATGTTTTGAACACACAAAACAGATTCACAGCATACAGGGGAAAATTTATGGGTGAGAGGTAATCTCCAATTTACCAACAATATCCATTCTAATGCTCAACTCATTCAGTTGAGCATGAATATGAATTGATTTCCTAAGGCAAGGGTCTCCAACCTTAGCAACTTTAAGATTTGTGGACTCCAACAATTTGTGGACTTCAATTCTAGGAGTTGAAGTCCACAAGTCTTAAAGTTGCCAAGGTTGGAGACCCTTGCCCTAAGGGATAAAATAAATATAGGCAGATGTTAAAAAGCCAAATTACTTATCTCATAGGCTCACTGCTTATTATTTTCTAGCCATATACTGTATATATTGTCAAAGACATAAGATCCTACCATTCCTTTTACATTCATTAACACATTACTTTTAGCCGAGTAATGTTTTGAATAGACACAAGTTTTTTCACAAAGAAAGTATTATTGTTATTACATGGCCTTTGGGATTATCATAATTACAGCTCAGTAGAAAAGAAATGATAATCGTAAGTTTTAGGGCATGAACACTCCATTAGATGTTCATATCCCAACATCAAAACAAAATAATTCCGTTTCTTAAATGCTTAAGACATATGTTAACAAGTTAGACAACCTAATTTGCAAAGCAAAGGAAGTGAGAAGGCATTTTAAACCAAAGGCACCACACAATTTATGAATTCTGCCAGACTTCCTGATTATTCAAGCTGCAGAATGAAAATACTCATCTAACATATCAACATCTGGGCTGATCATTTGCCATCAAATATGCAGAATCAGAATTTTTAACAACATTGTCAGTTGGCTTCAGTAGGGACAGGTGGACAAGTGGTAAGAGTGGAAATGAGGCAGATTTATGATGCTTTGTGTGAATAGGTGACAAATAATCCTTTTGTGGAATCGAGCATATTTTATTTTATTAAATTTATACCCCGCACCCATCTCCCCAAAGGGACTCGGGGCGGTGTACAGGAAATCAATAAAAACATACAAAAAATACAAGAACAATTTAAAATTAAATTAAATAGGATATGACCCTGCACTAAAACCCTTTATTTTAAAACACCCAATTAAAATTTTAGACTAAGAAGTAGATCCATACACACACACAGACACATGCGCGTGCACAAGGGCTTAAGGTGCCGTGCTTCTTCCAACCCTTGGCAGATGCTTTCACTGGGCAAGACAGGGAGCCCCCCCCCCCCTTTCCCTTCTCTTCCAGCAAACCCACTGACTCTCGCTGCAGTGTCACTGGGAATGGGGAAACAGCATTGTCGAGATGTTTCTTTAAGAGGCGAGAGAAACCTTCAAGGGGTTCTTTGGTTCAGCAAAGGTTGCCCCAGTTTTGCACCTGAGGCCTGGAAGGTGTCATCCGAGATCTAGCAAAGGTCACACCTAGCCTATAATTTAATATTTAATTTAATCTTTAAATTTTTATACCGCCCTTCTCCCTTCCGGGACTCAGGGTGGCGTACAGGCAGCAGTGAAATCACGGGCTGCCCTCTCCTGATTCCTCAGGGTGAGTTCCTGTGGGGGAGGTGGTGTTACCTATTTCCCCTCTCCTTTGGCGGCAGGGGGGGGGGCAGGGAATCAGTGCATCAACCGCACAGGAGAATGTTTTCCCCACACGACCGTCAGCCTGGCCCTCACCTGGATCTTCTCTCCCTCCTGCAGTGAATGGTTCTTCTGTGAACTGACAACCTCCACTCTGACTTCCCCTTTCAGAAGATGGAGACTGGTGTTGCCCAGGTCCTCACTCACAAAGTTCTCCAGGTGCAGCCCTGCACAGGATGGGATGGACAACCAAAAGGTCAACCGCAAAGACCACGGACGCCCCGGGCTCCCCAGTTCTTCCCACACCTCAGCAGCTCCCCCAGCAAACAAGAGGAAGCCCCGTCCAGCCCCAGCCTCCTGCTTCTTTTGGAAACTTTGCCAAACCACGTCTGAGCCTCCTTCCCTGTGAAGGGACAAGGGAGAGGGTTGCTGGAGGCAAACTAAAATAAGGAAGCATGGAGTCTCCTTCTTTCTTTTTTTAAAACTTTGCTGAAGAAACGTGAGGTAGAAAATTGTGGATTTATTCTGCTGTTTTTAAGTCAGCTGTTTTGTTGTGAGTGGCTGGAATTTTCTGATCTTTATGAATTCTGATTGGCCAGGAACGATTTGTTGATAAATCTACTCTTCGACCACAAGAGGGAGCTATGGAGGTAGAGAAACGTGGATTGGACCCCATTGTCAGAGGGGTTTGAAAAATATTTAATCTTTTTTTTCCAAGAGGCAACTGGATGTTTTGGGTTTTCTGTGAAGACGTTTCGCTTCTCATCCCAGAAGCCCCATTGAAGCAGCTGCCACAGTTTCTACAGGGCACCAGCCTTCCTCCCAGGCCCTGAGTTCTGTTTCCACCCCAAGGATTCAGCTGAAAGCCTTCGTCCTCAAACTGTGCCCACCCCAGGCACTTAAATCAGAGGCCCAGTTCTTAAGAGAGCAGAAGGGCAACTGGGCACCTGGGAAATCTGCAATGAAGACAACCTCAGTCTGGTTGTCCAGCGACTTTTCAATCTCTGTCAGTTTGGTCCTCCAGGGGGACAGATCCACCAGAAGAGGCTTCAGCCACGGGGTCTTCTGGAAGGGGGACCAGGGTGCTTGGACAATGTCAGTGTTCGGATCGAAGAGCCTGGGGAAAAAAGGAGAGAGAGGAATATGAAATCCAGGGGAAACTGTCCCACGGGCCCCATGGATCAATGGAAAGAACTATATATATATGTTTCACAACACCCTGTTAGGGCCCCAATTAAGGGAGGAGACATACTGTTTCCTTTTCTGCTTTTCGGCTCATCACCAGAGACCATCTAGACAGAAAGCCATGAGTTCCGTTGTGTGATATTTTTTTATATGTGTGTTACGTTTTTGAGCTGATCAATAAAAGCTTAACAGTGGCTAAGGCTTAAGTGGCTAAGGCTTCTGCCTAACATGTAATATAGCCCCAGTTCAAATCCCAGCAAGGGTATGGCTAGCTGATGAGAGATAAAAAGCTCGAAATAGATCTATCCTAGATTCCCTGATTTATTTATTGATCAGCTCAAAAAAACCTCACACACACACACACACAAATACCACTCATGCAGCATCTAAATCTCCAGAATCGTTAAGTCTACAAACTTTAAATTTGGCATGCGTGTTCCTCTTGGCTTCTAGGTGCTCGCTAAAAAGGATTATTTGAAATGATCATCAGATCATTAGTATTTCTTATATTATTATTAATACACTCTGATGCTAAGGAGTTAGATGTTCTACTCCCCCACCCTCATCAAAAGAACTCTGTTCCAACTGCCACTTGGGCATGGGCATGGTTTGCACATGACTCAACCAGCCTGTGGGCTGGTAGCTTAGACATTCTACTCACCCTCCCCACCTAAAAAAACTGATGCTAAGCAGTTAGACTGAGGGAGAGAAGGGGATGAGATAGGAGACGCCTCTGTGGGTTCGAGCCTGAGGGAGAGAAGGGCAAAGAAGAGGATCAATGGGGCCATCCTGAGGGAGAGAAGGTCAGAGGAGGGGACCAATAGGATCAGCCTGAGGGAGAGAAGGGGCGAGATCAATAGGGCCAACCTGAGGGAAAGAAGTGGAGAGGAGAGGATCAATGGGGCCATCCTGAGGGAGAGAAGGGCAGAGGAGGGGACCAATAGGATCAGCCTGAGGGAGAGAAGGGGAGAGATCAATAGGGCCAACCTGAGGGAAAGAAGTGGAGAGGAGAGGATCAATGGAGCCAGCCTGAGGGAGAGAAGGGGAAGAAGAACCCGATCACATAGTTTCATAGCAAAGCACGGGTATCCAGCTAGTATTCCATAAAAGACTTAAATTTATATAGTGAAATCTCAAGGCTATATATATATTTTAGGTAGGTCAAAATCGGTTCACAGAATTCTACAATGGGAAAGGCTCCTGGAGACCATGAAATAAACATAGGCCTAACATTAAGTGAAATATTTATGCAATCCATCGTAGCCTGTGTTATACATTCATTCATCCCAAATTCTCACTCCTTCTCACCACACCATTAAGTCTCACCTTGACTCAACGTAGGAATTCAACTTAGATGACTGTGTAGCCGTAGTGGGCTCTGGATCTATTATTGTTGTTGTTGTTGTTGTTGTTGTTGTTATTATTATTATTGTTATTGTTGTTGTTGTTATTATTATTATTATTATTATTATTATTATTATTATTATTATTATTATTATTATTATTATTATTATTATTATTATTTAGATACCTTGTTATCTTGGATAATCCTTAATAGACTTTTGCTGACCAGAACTGAATGACAAGGCTTTAAGGATATGTTTATAGGTAAGATATGAGACATGGAAGGAAGATATTTTTTGTTGAATTTAAGACAAGGTGGGAAGTTACTAAAATAGTTTACACTTATTGTGATGAAGGCGGAAGACATATCTTTACATATTTTATTTTTTCTTTACTATATTTTTAAACTTTCTTTTCTACTTTTCCATATTTGCTGTATTTCTACTTTTTATATTATTATTTTAGTTTATATTAGTTTTTAACTTTTAATTGTTATATTTAATAAAATTAGTATAAAAATAAATATTGCCAGGGAGAGAATGAGTTATATGTTCTTAAGAACCTTGTCAAACCAAGTTTGAAAATAAGTATCTCATTGGCATAAACTCTATTTTTATGTCCATCACTGTGAATAGTTGCATAATTACATATTATTCTGTTTTATTCACAGCTAGAATAGAGTATTTAGCCTACAAGGAACAAACAGGCAGAATTCAGATCTGTTTTTGAATGTCAGCTATAATTTTCTTCATCTATAATCTGTCACATCATCCCATCATGTCTAATTACAAGCACTGATGAGGTTTTGTCACTGTTGCAGGACTACTTTCTATTAAGATCAACTAAAATATGTGCTACAAGAAACCTTTTTTAACATATTTTTGATATGTTACTGTTCTGATTTTTCTTTCTCTTTTATTGTATGTACTTTCACATGGACTATACAAAGGACTTTGGATACTTAACATTTATAAAGAGTAGTGAATGAGTTACAGTTGGAGAAAAGCTAGTATATAAGTTCTGTTACAGGATGAATATAAGCTTACAGGCTTATATATGCTGACATTTTGTAAATATTTAAGTATATCTTGCCACCAGTTTAGACATGATTGTATGTTGCGTTATTTTGAGGGGGCACCACATTTACACTGTTATTCAAGCTATATACTCACTACTTTACATTGTTGCCAAATGTCATTTCTTCAGTGTTGTCACATGAAAAGATATACCTAAATATTTACAAAATGTGAGGGGGAGTACTCACTTCTGTGATACACTGTATATGTGTTTGCAGATTGATATATGCATTCCAAACACCTCAATTCACTATAGGTCAGTGATGACGAACCTATGGCATGGGTGCCACAGGTGGCACGTGAAACCATTTCTTAGGGCATGTGAGGCATTGCCCTGTCAGTTCCAGTGCGCATGTGTGCACTGGCCAGCTGATTTAGGCCTTTTTTGAGCTAGTTTTCGCCCTCTGGAGGCTTCAGAGAAGCTCCTGAAACCTCTGGAGGTGGGGAGGGGAGGCTGTTTTCACCCTCCCCAGGCTCCTAGAAAGCCTCTGATGCCTGGGGAGGGCGAAAAAAGGACGCCAAAAGCAGGGGGTCACGCACACAGAATTATGGGTGTGGCATGCCCACGCACAACCCCCCTGCGCTCCTACCGCTTTTGGCACTTGAGCCATAAAAGGTTAGCCATCCCTGCTATAGGTAATTCCATATCCACAATTCGTTGACTACAAACGACATATAAAACCAGCAAGCATGGTTTACAAATCACAGAGGCTCACTGTGATTTGCAGGCAATAGGAGCAGCTATGACTCTCTGTGCAAGTTTTAAAAAAGCAACTTTTTGCATAGCGATAGATATATTGTACTCTTTGAACTGTTAGGAAAGGTCCAGCCTTGCTCTCTTCCTGCCTACCAGACATTCCAAGTTCCACTGTCTCTTTGGGAAGCAGCCCCTCCTTCCTGGGATTCCAGACTACGCTCCACCATCTGTGGTGAATAGGAATCAGCTTGAGCAGTAGTGAAATTCAATTTTCTTCCTTACTGGTTCTGTGGGCATGGCTTGGTGGGTGTGGCAGGGGAAAGATAGTACAAAATCCCCATTCTCACCCTACTTCTGGGGGAAGAATATTGCAAAATCTCCATTCCCTCCCCAGTCTGGGGCCAGCCACAGGTGGAATGGGCCAGTTCTCTGAACTACTCAAAATTTCCACTACTGTTTCTCCAGAACCTGTCAGAACCTGCTCAATTTCACCCCTGAGCTGGAGTTTTAAAGCCTTTAACAACTTGCACACAGCCTGTCAACATCGGCTAATACATTTTATAACACAGAAAACACCAGTCATACTGTCTGTTATCTGATGAAAATGAACCCTGAGAAATACTGTAGCTGGTAACTATCCTGAAACTTTTCATCTCTCAAAAATGGATGGTGTGTGGATGCCTCGAGTCCCTTCGGGGGGAGAGAGCGGTTTATAAATTAAATTAAATTATTATTATTATTATTATTATTATTATTATTATTATTATTATTATTATTATTATTATATTGTTTTATTTGATTCTTTCTTACATCTAGGAATAATAATGATAATCTTACTTACCCATACTTTTTGATATAAGACCAAGCACTGCTTATGCTTCCTCCTTTGCAGCCATGCTGATTCTTGATGGCACAAGAGATCAGATTCTGAGACGAAAGGTTGTCCGTGAAATGGCCTTGGGAATGAATTGCTATTCTATCTGCAGCCACACCTATCCAATGGAAAAGGATCAATTATAATGTTCCCTGTGTGAGAGATAGTAATAAATCATTGAAATGAAGACATGGAAACAGATAGCATTCCTTAATTTTGGTAGATTACTGTGACGATACAAGAGCTTTTCAAAGGATTCTCATAAAATTGGGGATATTCTTTTATTGTTGTTTAGGATCGCCTAGGCAAATAGTACCAGGATGTTGTGTTTTTTTTTACAGAATTATAGAATAACAGAATTGCTTCCAACTCTGTCTTCTAGTCCAACTCCCTGCTCAAGCAGAAGACCTTTGGCCAATGGACAGTCAAGAATGAAACCTATGTTGCCCCAATATGGTTGCCTAAAAGAAATGCTATATATTTATTATATCTAATAAAATTCTCTATTGTTAAAAACTGGGTTACATCAATATGGATGAGTTAAGAAGTTAGCTTCGTTCCATTTTTATAAGATCTTCTCCATAGTCACAATATTCTTTATAAAGAACATCTACTTCTTGTATCTGATTGCATACTTTTATTGCATATTTTTTGTCACACATAAAGAATCTACTGAGTTCGAGGCTAGCATTTTAGATTTTTTTTTCTTTGAAGGGTTATGGGGGAGAAGTACTCTTGGCAGTCTTATTCAAAAGAAACAATCTAGCAAAGAAGAAGAAACTGAAAATAAACTGCAATTGCATGCTTTCTTTTCAATGCATTTAGCAAGATGTCACAAGTAAGTTTAAGGCAAGTGTAGTTCAACCATAGTTCTAGGCACCAACAGCAATGCAGCCAAAAGAGCACATTACTTGCAGTGGAAAGTGCCCAGGATGCTGCACAGTTTCTTTGGTCCAAAGGATCATGAATCCAGCCTGGCCATTCGTAGGAAGCCACAAAGAATTCAGGGAAGTCTGCAACAGCTGCTGTGTTTTCCTAAAGAAATCAAACATTTGGCTCCAGAACACTATAGGACTCAAAGCTGCCCCACTGCTATCCATGGGCTACAGTGAAGTGCAGATATAATGGCACTCTAAAAATAGGAAATAGAGGAAAGTCTACATTTCATTACAAATATTTACCCGAGTAAAAATAATCAATTGTAGAAAAAAAAAACAATCATAGATTATGGTCTTGATAATTAACTGGCTATAAATGATACATTTATAGGGTGTTGCAGACAAAAAGATCTCTTATCAATAGTATGAGTGTCCAACATTTGGCTTGCCTGGTCCACATTGAGTGAAATTGCCTTGGGTCACATATATACAATAGGCTCAATGTACATAAATACATAATTATGTTAAAAGTTTGTAGGGCTACATTACTAGCTCTCCAGGGCCACCACCCGCCTGTTGGCCACAGCTGGTAATGGGATCCTCCTGGTTTAACAACCAGTTTGGTGCTCGTGTGATTTGAGCACGCGCATGCATGCACAGTTTGAAGAAATCTTCACTTCCATGTTTCTTTGGAGGAGTAACACAGCTGATTCATCTGGCAATCTGCTCTGCTGCGTGAATCAGCTGAGAAGATAAAGGTAGGAAAATAGCATGGGCAGGTGCGTGGGCCCATCTGACCATGGGAGTGAATCGGTTCACTCCCAGCTCATCATCGGAACTACTGGTTCACCTGAACCAATCCGAACCAGTAGAACCCCTGTCTTAAGTGATCTTTGTACCTTGAATAGAAAAGAGAGAATATGGAACTACCATGATAGGTTGCATGTCCAGCAGGGCAGCCGATGGGTGAAATGTGCCAAGGCGATAATTGAAACCTTCTTTCAAGCTCATTCCCCAGAACTGACTGTAGTTATCAGCTTTCCACCTGTCTCACAAATAGATAGAATTCATCAGATATGTACAGTATGTGTGTACAAGGTGTGTTTAAAATGTGGCTGTTTTAAACTCTGCATACTTCAGAGGTGCTCTCATTTACAAGTCTTTTTCCAAATTTCATTTCAACTTGATGCTAATGCCAATAAAGATTATTATTTTTTCCTACAATCAGTGTGCTTGGAATCAATTATTTTAGGATTCTGGAATTTACAAAGCACGATTGTTGATAATATGACTATGTCCCATGATTTTACATTTTTAATTTTCATTGATATTTTTTGGATTTGACATGGATCTTAAAAAGGATTTTAAAAAATGTGGCCCTGGGGAGGGATGGGACCATCTAGGAATCCTTAAAAGGCCAGTTTCAAAATTCTACTGATCCTAAAAAATTCTAAAGATTCCTTAATGAACCCATCCCTTCACATGCTAATCAACTAGTGAATGTTCTTCAAATAATAGGAAGAAAAATGGGAAAGCTGAGATGAAATGCAGGATCTCCTTCTCCTCTACCCCCATCATAGCCAGAGGTTGTGTTAAAGTGATCTGCTTAGCCAATCAATTAATATTCCAGCAATCGCTTTCATTCGCACCATATGTTGATCTTGGTTGATTTGAATTTTTAATAGGGATGTTTTGAGTAGTTCTCAATTTATAACCATTAGTTCAGCAACCCAGGGCTTTCCCCACCTCTTATGGCACCCCATTTTCCGCATAATGACTGCAATGGGAAGAGCTACACAGGTGCCTTGCTTAATGACAGCAACAAACTAATGGCCCTAATTCTGGGCTTGTAAGTAGAGAACTACCTCTCCGTATTTGTCTTAGAACACTTTGGGAACAAAGCTTGCTTGGTTAGTTCATGATTCAGTATAATGTGTGTATTTTTTAAAAAAGTGATGTCATTCAGTCACAAAGTTGGCTGTGTTGTGTGAACCTAGCCGATGTGAGGGTTGTTGGGGTTTTTATTGCCTTTTTGAAATTTAAAGTGACTCACTCAATATTGCATATTTTGAACACCATCTCAAACAGGTCTGCCTTGTGCTAAAACTGCTCAAGATTGCAGCCACAATTAGCTATGAAAGCCCCTAGTTAATACATATAAAAAAGGAACAAGATTTGATCACCGGTTGTGGTTGTCACCTTGACTTTTTCTAGTCCCCTGTGGATGTCCCTGATCTGATGGCACCTTATTGAAAAAGTTGTGGCAGTATGATCTTTCATATTAATAAATAATAGAACTCACTTCTTCAGATGTATGGATGATTATTCTCAGTTAATAATTATAAATTCACAAAGACAGAGTATTTTTAGAAAGTGAAGCCAAAAGAACTGTTAATTTCTGATAAGACTATTTTTTGGGGATGATGGTGCATAAACCTATCAAAGAAGACTGTTATCACAGCAGGAAACTAAAATCACAATTGATGTCAATGCTTTTTTCCTCTCCTGTGAAATCAATTAGATCAGAAGTCTGGGTGGTGGGTGGGAAATCTTGGTAATATGCATGTAGCAGGCACATTACATTAAGAGGACCACATAGATTCCTAATTCTAATATTTGCAAATCTAGAACTCTGGATGGTTCAGCTTTGTTGCTGTTTGGTGATTAACTGATTTTGTAGATTTATTTCTAATATAAAATTATGTTAGAAAACCTGTATCGGGGTGGGCTTCAAAAATTTCAGCAATTTCAGTTGCTGAGTGGGTGTGGCCAGGATGGGCGTGGCCTAGTTAACTTCGGGGGGGGGGCATTTTTGCCTTCCCAAGACTCCGGAGGTTTTCCTTGAGCCTCTGGGAGAATGAAAAGTGCCTCTCCAGGGCTCTGGAGGCATTCTGGAAAGCATGTTTTCCCCCTCCCCGAGCCTCCATGCAGACCCTGTACTTACCTCACATCCAAAATGGACCATGTGGAGACTGCTGGGAAGCGTGAGGTGGCATGGGGTGGGTGAGGCCAGCCAGGGGTGAGATTTGGACATAACATAACATTAGATTTGCCTTTCCCCCTGAGCTATAGCCCACCCCTGACCTGTATGTAGGTACAGGAATTCATATGTAGCACAGGCATTCACAAGAATTAGTATATCATGGCAACAATCCACTTGATACTTTCTCTGTACATAAATGGGAAGCCATATTCATCAGAGTGACATAAATCAAGATGCTTACCCATAGATCCCACCGTTGATTTGCTCAATTAATTTGGGCTGAATGAGGCACGTTTTATCTGCGCATCTCCAATGACTGTTTACACACTCGCTGAAAGGAAGGGAACAGAGAATAGTTTTTAATGAAAAAACAAAATTATGAAGAACCAAACACTGCATAAGTAGATGATTCTCAAGTAATCTGCTTGTGAAATTTTCATGCTCGCAAAGCAATAGCAATAGCACTTGGACTTATATAGCATTTCACAGTGTTTTACAGCCCTCTCTAAATAGATTACAGAGTCAGCATATTGTCCCCAACAATCTGAGTCCTCATTTTACCAAGCTTGGAAGGATGGAAGGCTGAGTCAACCTTCAGCCAGTCAGGATTGAGCAGTGAGTTAGCCCTGCAGTACTACACTCTAAGGACTGTGCCATCACAGCTCTTGTATGCCACAGACATAAGACATAGCCAGGAAATCTAGTGCGTCTTTTGGAGAGCAACTGTCCTCATTGCCAGGAGGCATCGAAAAGGGAATTAGCCTAGACCCGTGATGGTGAACCTATGGCACAGATGTTGCAAGTGGCACGCAGAAACATTTCTTAGGGCACGTGAGGCATTGCCCTGTCAGCTCCAGCGTGCATGTGTGCTCTGGCCAGCTGATTTAGGCCTTCTTTTGAGGCCGTTTTTTGCCCTCTGGAAGCTTTAGGGAAGCTCCGGAAGCCTCTGGATGTGGGGAGGGGAGGCTGTTTTCACCCTCTCCAGGTTCCTAGAAAGCCTCTGGAGCTTGGGGAGGGCAAAAAAAGTGCCACAAAATCAGGGGGTCACGCACATAGCATGGGTGTGGCACGCCCACACATGAACTCCCCCCCACCTGCGCTCCCCCAGCTTTTGACATGCGAGCCAAAAAAGGTTAGCCATCACTGGCCTAGACTCATTACAAGAGGGCAAGAATTGACACTCCATAATGCCTTTGAGTTTTATCTAGGAGAGCCTACCAGTCTGGGAAGATTCCTATGAAATAGGTAACAGAACAATAAAGTAGCTAGCTTAAACTCTTTTGGGTGTGGGTTTGGCTGTTTATGCCTGACAGCACCTTACTGGTATTGGTTTCCACATTTCTTTTTCTAGTGTAAATATTTATCAGATAGGCAGTTCCATCTTCAAACTGTAAATGTACTCCTACAGTACCAGTTTATCCACATTGTAGTGCCAGCAGTATAGCAACATATTCGTAAGTAATTCATGGTCTGTTTTGATGCAGGCTGGCAATCTTCTGTCTATCTATATAAAAATGGCTCTGTGTGTGTATGTTCCAGCATAATTCTGGAACACCTCAAGTGGTTTCAAACACACTTGGTACACAGATGACTTACTCTTTGGCTAAAAATATTGTGGGGGTAAGACACACACACCCTAAAACACCTTGGGGGGGTGTTTTGTTAAGATATAGCCTGTTGTGCCTTAAATGGCTTCTACTGTACTGCTGTGAAATAGCTTATACTGTACAGCACAGCAGAGTTGCCATAATAAGGTCTTCACAGTACTCCACAAGGGGGCTCCCTCTGGTAAGAGGGAAAATCCAACATCAGAAATTACGTTTGATCTGGAAATTTTCCCTCTATAAATAAATACCCTGGCCACACTGGGTTATCAGCTAATTCTTTATAAAATGCATTTGCATAAATGAGGGGAACACTCATTCAAATTAATGTGAGTTTAGGATGACCGGCGTTTTAATCACTTATATCAATGAAGATTTTTCACTCCTTTTTCTTAGGGACATTACCAACTGTTGCAGTTATCTTTAAATGTTGTTCCTTCTTCATAACGCTGGCCATCTTTGAAGCAACCTGCCAACATAATACATAGAAAAAGGAGGGAATAGTTAGACAATTTCTCCCGCCCTCAGTCATGTCAAGTAGAAGGCTTAACTTTTTTTTGCATCAGTGAACTGAATTAATAATTCATCCTTGCAGAAAAAGGATGATTTAAAGAAAAGGAATATCTGAAAAAAAGTGTTCAGAAGCAGACCCACTAGTGCAACCCTTGTAATGGAATTTAAAAGTCATTCTATTTTCCATTAACATTGCTTCTATTTCATTCCTGAAGTACAGTTTTCTGAAAATAACTTCTACTTTTCCTTCTCCAATTTTATGCTTTGTACTTCTTTTAAAAAGCCAGTTTAGTGTAGTGGTTAAGGCACCAGGCTAGAGACTTGGAGGCCTTGAGTTCTAGTCCCACCATAAGAGCAAAGCCAGCTGGATGACCTTGGGCCATTCGCTCTCTCCCAGCCCTAAGAAGCAGGCAGTGGCAAACCACCTTCTGAAAAACCTTGTTAAGAAAACTGCAAGGACTTGTGCAGGTAGTCTCCAAGAATCAGACAAATTTGAATGGGGGGAAAATCTTTAAATAAAGCCTTGAAGATATTTGCAAGCAGAGCCTAAAACATATTTACATCTTGTTTCATGGTGGGTGCATCATAGTGGGCAATGTAATGTGTTTGCTGCGGCTCACAAAATATAATTATTAGCACAATCTGACTCCAGCATTTAGCAGCTAGACATAAAGTAGGCAGTTGCTCTCGTAGTTGTCTTTTTATCTTTTTCAGAGTCCAGACATCTAGATAAATTGCCTAGAGAGATAAGGATTATCCCCTTCCTTTCCAGACCAGGTGATTCCATTTGATTAAAACTGTCCAAGGTGAGATTCAGCTGTGCTTGTACAAACTAGATAACTTGGTTTTTGTTAAGTTCTCATAGTGAGGGAGTCCGAGACAGGCTAGTCAAACATCTGCTCTTCATTGAATTCCACACAGGTCAGGCACAGAACTATGTACAAGGTATCTGTAGTGTGGTAGATTAGGGCGTCCCCGCCTGACAGCTATTTATACAAGAGCTGTCAGGCAGGAAAGCACTCAGTACACTTTGTAACCACTTCCCAGAAAGCCGCGTCTTAACTAATCAGATGCGGCTGGCTGTTATTCATCAAAACAAGAGTTCGCAAAGAGGTCACAGGCTTGCGGCCAGTCGTAGGTCAAGACCGGTCGCAAATCGAGGACCTCAACACCCCTTTCCCCCCAGTCAATGCGCATGCGCGGTTGTGCATGCGTCGTCTGTTAAGTAGGCGGGGCGGTTGTGGATCCGCCCAGAACGGCTCAGTTGCGACGGAGAGCTCAACGAGGTAAGTTGGTCCTGTGGCGGCTCCTCCCTTCAGGGAGTGGAGCTCCAGGCTGCGTCATCGAGGCCTACCCTCGGAGGCAGAGACGGCGCAGGAACCAATGGAGCTGGTAAGTCCGGGCAAGGGGGCGCGGCGACCAGGATGGAGGCGTGTTGTGGCCACTGGTAGGCAGTGGTCTGGTAGGGCAGATCCTTGAGTGGCAAGGGCCGCAAGTCCGTGTCGGATTGAGTTGGGTGTGTCAGTGATTGCTGGAAGGCGGCATCTGGCGAGGAGAGGCCTGAAACAGGGGAAGGCCTCGGGAAAACTTTGTTGTAACTTGGTTTGAGAGAACGGATGTGGCCCAACAGGGGTCAATGGGCAGGTCT
>JAPKID020001589.1:0-14543 GCA_026931265.2 Tropidonophis doriae
GAAGCCAAGAACTCCCGAGCCACCCCGGATGACTCGCCCGCCGACGGCAGGTTGAAGTCCCCCAGCACTAAAAGCCTGGGGGTCTCCACCGCCATCGCGGCGATCACCTCAAGGAGTTCGGGCAGGGCTGCTGCCACATAGCGAGGAGCCAGGTATGTAACTAGCACGCCCACCTGACTCTCCAGGCCCCACCTCACGAAGAGGGACTCACAGCCGGTCGTCTGAGGTACAGTGATCTCCCTCGGTCCGAGACTTTCCCTAACCATAATCGCCACTCCACCACCCCTGCCTGAGGCCCGAGGCTGATGGAATACACGGAAACCCGGTGGGCACATATCTACAAGGGGAAGACCCCCCTCTGGGCCCAACCAGGTCTCCGTGATTCCCTCCAGGTCCCCCTCTGACACAAGGTCATTAATGAGGGGGGCTTTGTTCACCACGGACCTGGCGTTAAAAAACATCAGCCTGGGATAGATCCACTGCTCTGTTCTTTGTGAGAACCAGGCTTACTAGATACATAAAGGATATTTTTTTAGTAGAATTCAGAGGACTAGGGTGATTGCTTAATAATGGTTAAGATGTTGGGTTGGCACCAGGGAGACTTTGGTTTTGATCTACCCTTAGAATTTCACTGAACAAGCCAATAAAATAACTGGATTACTGCTGGCCAGTGACACTGTCTCAGCCCAATTTATTTCCAAGGTTTGTGTAGAGAAAAATGGGAAGAGAGTGCTCTGTATATGGTGCCAAGAGCTCCTGAAACCAACTTGAGATATAAATCTAACAAATAAAATAAATAAAAGACACTTAATTGTTTTATTTTCTTGACAGCTTTGGAAAGCCTTCTTTATAAGCCAGAAACCTCATGCTGGTGACAATTTTGAGGCACTTTAGAAAAAGTTCCATCCATAGTGCATAGTAAAGGTCTGTTGAATCTTGGCAACACAGTGCTTCAATTTGGCTAAATTAGCATGCTTTGCTAAATAGGATAGTCTTCGATCATGCTTGGCCTGGGTTTGTTCCAGCTGTCTCTTAGCTGTAACCTATTGTTTTATTTTCAAATAGTGGAATAATCTGCACCACTGCACATGTAGCGTTAAGGAACCTAGGCTGCCTTTTTCCTAGGACTCTGTGTATGTGAGTGCTTAATTTAAAAATAATAATCAAATGAAATAAAAATGTGCTGAGATAATTCAACAGTGCATGAAGAAAAACTGAATCCTCCAGTGTGTTTAAATTATATAAAACAATCAATTGTCCATATGTTTGTTCTTTTTGCTCAAATCCTCATTGACACACCGCCCCCCCCCCTCAACCCAAATGTTTCTAACCATTCCAGGGGGGATATAAAAAGCTTCAAATGGTTTAAAAGTGAGAACATATAGTCTTCTGAAATTGTAATATAATTCCTCTGCTTGATCCAAAAAATTTCACAGTCATTGGCTTCCGAAGCCTTATGGAATAGTACTGAATTCTTGGCCCATTCCCAAATTCTACACTTGAGCAAAATGACATTAATACCACACAGTGATGACACTGTTATTTGAAGGTGCTAGTATTGAAGGTTATCTTGAAACATCTTGGGCTCATAATTTGAGTGCATGAAAAGTACCAAATGGAACAATATAAATTTGATGTCAAATGATGATATTCTGTGTCTAGACTAGGGCCCATGCTTACAAGAGAAATTTGTAAGGTACTGAAGCCTTTAAGTATCAAAAACTCTGAAATTTATCTTGGTAGTTCTGGGACTTAATTCTTCAAAATCATCTCTCCAATCCTTAAGAGATAAAATCTTACTTGTGTTAAAGGTAAGCTGTAACACCCAGGCTGTGAACCCAATACTTCCAGGGCTTTTCTGCATCTACATGGAACTGTCAAAAATACAGAGGCCTGTTGATCATCAGCATGTTAACAATGCAAAAAACTTTTAGTTAAAAAATAAACTGTTGCATTGAAGTTATATCTAATTCAAGAACAGAAGGATGGAGAATATAAGTGGTTCTTGCTTTTCAACCAGGCATCCCCCCAGATATTCTGTCACTATCCCTCTGTGTAGTAGATCTTATTGACGGTTGATACAGGTAATGGTAATAATGGAAATGCATATGCATACTATTCTTCCTTAGTTCATCATGAATGTGTGTGTGCATGTATTGCACAGATATACATCGTCTGTTGAACGACAATATACACTGTCTGCCACTTGATCTGAGTATACATCCCAAGTCCCTTCGGGGAGATGGGAGCGGGGTATAAATTTAATAAATTTGAATTTGAATCTATGCCCCAAAAATCTTACTGAAAAAGAGACACTACTCTGTGGAGGGAGACATAGGCAAATATGAATGTGATTTATACCACGTATATTTTCTATCCAAAGGAGAAGACAATTATAAGCTGAATATACTTGAAGCATATTTAAGAATTTCATTTTAATTATATCTCCTCTGTTTAATTTGTCTAAGGTACCTGAGGTAGCAAATCAGTTTGAAGCAGCTGTTCTAAGGTGTTGCTAAGGAAGTCCAAATGGTACTTCCCTATGTATACGTTTTCTCATAAGAACTGCAGTAAATTTATTGTCTTTAAATTATACCTCAAATTTATGTACTAAAGTATAGAAGAGTCCTTTACTCCAGGAAATGATTAGGAGCTTCTTTTTTATTGAAATGGATGTTTATCCAGTATGCTGACGAGATAATCCAGAAATGGGTTGTCCTCGTCTCCTAGCTGATTGGAATGAGTCTGTCAGAACTGTGAGGACACGCTTCCATTACCAATAGTCCCCAGCTTTTGACTCAGTCTTTCATCTAGGACAGATGTTAGAATACAATTAACATGAAGCCATGAGAATCTTAAATAGGATTCTGTGTAAGTTATGTCATAATTTAAAATTGACCAAGCTTGGACTTCAGTGATTCAGGTACCAGAGGGAGCTGACTGTCAGCCAAATGGGCCAAAATTTGGTACATTTTCTGAAACAGCCATCTTTGCTAGGGAATACCTCCTTCAACAAGTCCTCAAGCCAGTGACCTAATTCACAGCCAGAAGCACCTTCAGAGGCTAAATTTTTGGGAGTCCTATTGAATATGTAACCTGACTTAATTCTTGGCGAGGTTGCAAACTTGATGATATTCATAATGGTGTTCATTTATCTTAGCTGCTACTTGGGGTTCCAGTAGTGCAAATAATGTTAGACCACTTTCCTTGTACTTTATAAATACGGTACATACCAAAAATTTTGTGGAATGCTTTTTGGTAACATGCGATTTGTTATGTTTGTGTAACTCTGATGTTTGTAGCACATCATCAGGTGCTAGAAAGTCAGAAGTATTATAGTCTTTTTCTATAACTTTCCATGAACCTATAAAAGAGATACCCACTTGTGACCTCAGGGCTGCATGTATGCCATCCCCCAAAAGTCTTGCATTCCATTCACTGGGCCCCTCTAGGTACAAGTGTTGATGTAAAAGAAAGAAACTATTGTTTTCTTGGGCAGTAATTATATTACATATTTAAATTACTTTAATGGAACTTGAAATTTATTAAATTAAAACTTTATATTGGCGCTGCCCATATCTTCATTCTGACTTTCTTATTTTCTGATGTCTTACACTTTGGCATAATTCATTGTGTTCCTTATGCAATGCAGTATTTCTCCAACTCAGGAACTTTAAGACGTGTGGATTCCAATTTCCAGAATTCCCCAAAGCTGAGAAATTCTAGTATTTATTGTGTCTGTCTTTCACTGGAGTGGAGGAAAGTTCCAAAGCATTGAGGAGTTACTATTTGATCAACAGAGGGATAAACTTTCAGACATTTTGTCCCTTTGTACTTTCCACATGCATGGAAAGTTAAAAGAGATGCAAACAAAACATTGCAACTGCACTTGTCTTCACCTAGTGCAATCTTGCTAACTTTGCTGCATTTGCCTTAGCTGGATTTTTCTTCTAATCTTTAATGCATTAGAAATCCTTCACTGACTGGTTGAGATATCTCCAGGAGGTAAAATGGTCAGTCAATAGCTTTCATAATTAATCAACTACTAATAGACAAATTAGAAATTGTGTTTCTTCAAAGCAGGTGGTAAATCACCCATGGATTTAAACTGCCTTACTGTCCCAGTTTCCTCTATTCCAACCCTACCCCCCAAAGTCCCTCACCAAGCAGAAATGGCAAAAAAATATATATGAGAATTTATTTTTTATCTGAGCAAATAAGGAAATATATTTTATGTTTAGACTAGTAAATAAGTTACACTTTTTAAAAATGTGATATAAAATTGACTTTAGCTTTTAGAGCAGCTGAATATGTTGTTAAGAAAGCCATTTGCTGAATTATGGAACATAACATTTTTATTGATGACTGTAGGTTAGAAATTTTGGCATTGTGAACAGTGTAATACAATCTACTGCCCTGACAAGAAACTGAATGAAATACAGATTATATGGTAAAATTGTAATGCATCATTTGCTATTAGTGGACTGGTAATAATTACCAGTTTCAAAGCTGCTTCACCCCCCCCCCCATGTAATCTTTACTCTCTGCTGTAGCAGCCTTTCTCATTGACATTATGATTATACCAGCTGCCCTTCTGATCCAGAATATCTAGTTGATGGGAATGCTAAAATGCAATTACAAAAACTGTGTTGTATCCTCATTATAAGACACAGTGCTATTTCCACTGACCTAATACATAAACTAGCTAAGCAGGAGAGTATTGTATTGTTAGTAGACTGGAGGCTGATGGCATCACTTGCTGTAAGAGGTTTTTTTTTTGTTTTGTTTTTTAAAGAAACTAGTTTTCAGTAGCAAAATAAAATTAGTTGCATTGCCCATTGTCTTTACATTGTGTTCCCTAACTTTAAGATTGCTCTTCTTACTTTCCGTCTAGAGCCTTGCCCAAATCTTACCAACAAGCTTATGGGATTCACACTAACATTTCTCTCTTTTCAGACGATGTATCCTTTTATTTGCCAGGGTCTCCAATGCCAATGTGCTAAACATCACACATGGTTCATTAATATGCTGGCACTGGTAAAATAATGAAATGTTAAATATTGTTCAAAAGCTTTTTTTAAGCAACCAAAATGCTAAACACCTGCCAACAGTGTCTGATTCTTTCTCATTTTTAAATCACCCAAGTTAAATTGTCAGACTAAATATATAATAATAGAGAAACTGAAACTTAAAGAAGGTTTGGTGGGGGGACACTTAATCTTAGTTGCAGTAGATGTGTCTGTAATGCTGCCTGCCCATCATTTTCCAAAGTTATTTTTTCAGTACCTTACATAATGAAAATCCCCTTATAAAACTGCTTTTTCATCATGGAAGATAGGAGAAAAACAAGAACAATGAAGATCAAATCCATCCACTTCATGTTTTTCTCCCTCTTTTCCTCCTGCACATATATTAAGCGTGAGTTTGGAAACCTCATTTTGGCATTTACTGTCTAATCTTGTAAGAAAGTTTGCCCATAAGTGGGCTACATTGAGTGCTAGTATAAATACTGATATAAAGTAAATTAGAGGTCATTACAGAAGTACATATTGCAGTCAAATACCATTATAAATCTAGTTTGTTCTTCAAAGACAAATGCAATATGCATTTGTAGAGACAAAATACATATTTTTGTTTCCTCACACGAACATACACTATTACCTGGTAACTTTTGGCAATTTATGCATTATTAAAACAATCCAGTCATCAACTTCACAATCAGCTCATATAATTCAATTTGATACAGATTTTAACTGTTGGCATGTTTTGCTCAACACGCTCTTTTTCTAACTAGCATATTTCAACGATTTTAACCAAGGTGTTTCCTGTAATGCAAATTCTTTACACTGTGGAGAATTTCTGGAAAATAGACTTTGGATTATGTCCTAATAATCAGATGCATTTTTATAACTACAGAATTGAGGGACCCTTTTTTATTTTGAGGTGGTTATTGTTATAGGGAAACAGTGCCAGGGACCGTATGCTGGCTGTTGGCAGTCAGATCCTGCAGAAGCAGAGGAATGTGTACAGCCTTTGGGTTCAGTTGTAACATCAGAAGATCTACTCAGAAGATCTAGATTTCTTCCTTAGCAGCAGTGTTGCATCCAGGATCAACTGCTCTTTATACATCATTTTGAAGGAGTATTCCAAGTGACCTTGTGAGGTGGCCATGTTGACTATCCACAAGTACTTCAGATGCTCTTGTATGTCATTCATAAGTCCATCTCATAGCAGTGGCTATAGGGAAACTAGTAGGACAGTAAACCATTCCTGAGATCTTCTTGTCTTAGACGAGTAGTAACTATGCCTCCTTTATGGCTGACTCAGGAATTTTAGGAGTTGAAGTCCACAAGTCAAAAAGGGCCATAGTTTCCTACCCCTGTCTTAGGCGAAATGAAAGGACTGCTGTGGGCAGCAGTTGAGAGAACAGGAAGTGGGAAGTAGGCTCTGCCCATCTGTAGCTTCACATATCTGCTTCATTTTATACAGTGATGGAGCTGGCCTTGTTCAGGCTTTACTTTTCTGCTCCATCAGTTCTATGTTTATGAGACAATTATGTTCACACAGCAATCCTTTTTTCCGGGAACATGTAAAGTAAGACATATTCTTAGCCATTTGAGTATGTATATCAAGGTTTCATAATATTTGTGTGTGGATTACTGGACTAGATTAATGAAATCAGTAGAAGCAGATTTCATTTTTTTACTTCAAGATACGTTTGCTGGAAATATGGGACTGTATATTCAGACATCTCTCCCCCAATCTTTATACAGATTTAGGACTCCTCTCTGTTAATCTCTTCCTTACCAGAGGAATTGTTAGTTTACGAAGTTCCATAGGTTACATATTCTGCACTGGTGTATTTAAGGATGCCTGTTCATTACAGTATAAGAAATACTAGGAAAACAGTGGTAAAATAATTTAAGGGAGAAAAGTTAGAGTACATCAAAAAGATTCCTAGAAAACTACCCAAATATTCAAGAAAACAAAACTGCCAAACTAGATGCAAGGGTTAAATCAACTCATCAAGGATGAAATTGTTCTGATTTTTGAACTGTTAAATGGGCAGAAGCTGGGGCAAATAATGGGAGCTCACTGTTGCATAGAGCTTGGGTCTCGAATCCTGGCTGTCAGCTCTGCAGTTGACAAGCTCAGCTTCTTTAATTGCTGAGCCATTGCGTTCCAAGACAGACAGAGAGACATAGATATAGATTACAAACCAGCAATCTTCTATCATTTTATTTTAGCCACTTGCATATAAACACACATATGCACCACATATACATCTTGTTGTTGCTGGATATGCGTGTGTGTACACGCGCACGCACACACACACATCCATCAGCTAATTTTATAGTTGAAACTGCTCTAGATTGAGAACCAATAGGCTTGTAGGAGATATCAGTCCAGGCTTAGAAATGTCCAAATTTTTCTCAGTCCCAAGGATTAGTGAAAAGTATTACATCAGCTACCTTGATTCAACCTAATCTATCTAACAGGATTATTCTGAATATAAAAGTGGAAAACTGGAATCCTTTATAGGACAATAGATTAAAAATGAAATTAAAAAGAATAAGTAGAGGGATGCCCACTAAATTTTTTATTGAAACAGCTCATATATAAAAACATATGCAATTATTTTAAAATATTAAATTCACATTTACAGTCTCAAATATTTTCTTGAAAAATTGCAATTTCAATAGTTGCTTTTGTTCACCTTACTAAATTTAGATAGACGACTGAATGTGAAAATTGAACTACCTGAAATATATTTTTAATTTAAATTTGTCATTTCAAAAATCCTAGCATATATGTAATTTTCCCTTTTACCAGAGGTTATGTATATGTTATTTGTTATTTTATTATGTATATGTTAATTCAACACCCTCTCCCCCATCAAAAAAAACTTCTGTTGTATCATATATTTTGAACAGTTTTATTTTGATAGTTTAATTACTCTTAATAATAAGGGGATATTTTAATGGAAATGATTTTTATTTTTTAATGTTCATATGTTTGCAAAAGAAAACTGATAAGTAATTAATTTCTATTCCTATATCATTAACAAACCGTACCCTCAGAATTTAGTTCTGTATTATTTCAAAAATATTTGTTTTAAAGTCAATATGCTTATAAAACAACTATAGGCAATAATTACTTGTAGACATAATTACTCAAGAGTAGGATCCACTGAAAACAGTTGGACATAGTTTCAGGTAAGCATAAGTGCAGTTGGCTGCATCTGTAAACTTAAACAACATTTCACTGAAATAATAGTAAATTATTCTAAAGTAAGCTTTGTAGTTAAGGCTGTGCAATATTTTAGATTTGACGGTGAAAATTGCTTCAGAATAAGCCAGAGCAGCACATTTAGTCACAATTAACGTAGCCATGTTTGCTTGCAGAATTGCACAATTATGGTAGAAATGACTCCTCAGTGATCCCGGAAGAAATCACAACTGTTTTAATGAGATGATCCGAAATATTTCTTCCTAACCAAATCTGTAGAGACACACAACCACATTTATAGTGTAAAGTTTATATTGAATTAGTCTCATTAAAATTTTTGAAGTTAACTGAAAATATAGCTGAATTAATGCTATTTTTGTGCTTAGACTGCAATCCCTAGTAGCGTTACATTATCCAATGCTACATAAACATGTGAGTCCCAGTATAAGAGACTTATTCTCAGGTATGTAGGATTGTATGCACAATAAGTACGTTTATGCTGGTCTAGGACAAAGAGCTTAATCGTTGATGTTGATGGTTGTATAGCGTACTCAGTAATTGATGTCTATGGAGATTCTCAATCATCTGTGTCATGGTTGTCCCAAAGGTGCTTTTTCAAGAGGCAACTGAACTTTTAGTTTTTTTCTTTGAAGGTACTTCACTTCTCATTCAAGAAGCTTCTTGGAGCTGAAGAAGCCTCTTCGATGGGAAGCAAAATGACTTCAAAGAAATCCAGAAAATCTAGTTGCGTCTTGGTTCAATAATTGATGTTTTTTTAACAGTATAGACAAAGAAGTGTATTAAGGAGATATGTCTCTATTTTTTTATTGTTAGATGCATGAAACCAGAGTTATTCCTTATGCAGGATATACAGAAAACAAGCAGTGACTTTTTCTCTCATAAATGTCAGAAGAATGATTGATGGGATTTGTTGCCTCAGTAAATGGCCATTGGCTTCAGAGGCTTTAGAACAAAATTAGACAAATCCATATGCGAGTATTTGTCTAATTGAGAGGAACCAGTTATGGCAGTAAATACAGGTGGTTTTGAAGGTAACATAACGTCCACTACAAATTCCAGAATTAAGCATTAGATGAATTTAGCATTTCATTCAACAAAAATTAACTTCTGTTTTGATATTAGAAATAATTTGATAATTAAAAGATTGATGTTACCATTGTGTTGTTTTACAGGTAAAGATGAACCCAGCAGTTACACGTGTACGACATGTAAACAGCCATTCAACAGCGCCTGGTTTCTCTTGCAACATGCACAGAACACTCATGGATTAAGAATCTACTTAGAAAGTGAACATGGAAGTCCTCTGACACCGCGGGTTGGTATCCCATCAGGACTAGGTGCAGAATGCCCTTCTCAGCCACCACTCCATGGGATTCACATTGCAGACAATAATCCTTTTAATCTTCTTAGAATACCTGGGTCAGTCGCGAGAGAAGCATCAGGTCTTGGAGAAGGGCGTTTCCCTCCCACACCTCCTTTGTTTAGTCCCCCTCCAAGACATCATTTGGATCCACATCGCATAGAACGCCTAGGTGCTGAAGAAATGGCTCATGCAACCCATCACCCCAGTGCCTTCGACAGGGTGCTGCGACTCAACCCCATGGCCATGGAGCCTCCAGCTATGGATTTCTCCAGGCGGCTTAGGGAGTTAGCTGGAAACACCTCTAGTCCACCATTGTCACCGAACCGGCCCAGCCCTATGCAAAGGTTACTACAACCATTCCAGCCAGGCAGCAAGCCACCATTTCTGGCAACACCTCCTCTTCCTCCTCTTCAGTCTGCTCCTCCTCCTTCTCAGCCTCCTATCAAATCCAAGTCCTGTGAATTTTGTGGGAAAACCTTTAAATTTCAGAGCAACTTAGTTGTCCACCGTAGAAGTCACACTGGAGAAAAACCCTACAAGTGCAACCTTTGTGACCATGCATGCACTCAAGCAAGCAAGTTAAAACGCCACATGAAAACACACATGCACAAATCCTCCCCAATGACTGTGAAGTCAGATGATGGCCTCTCAACAGCCAGTTCCCCAGAGCCTGGAACCAGTGACCTTGTTGGCAGTGCTAGCAGTGCCCTCAAATCTGTCGTGGCTAAGTTTAAAAGTGAGAATGATTCCAATATTATTCCAGAAAATGGGGATGAAGAAGAGGAAGAAGAGGAGGAGGAGGAGGAAGAGGAGGAAGAAGAAGAGGAGGAGGATTTGACTGAAAATGAAAGGCCAGACTATGGGTTTGGCATCAATCTAGAAGCAGCTCGGCACCATGAAAACAATTCCCGGTCTATTGAGGAGAATCGTTCTATCCCGGATGTCATGCAAGGGATGGTCCTGAGTTCCATGCAGCACTTCAGTGAGGCTTTCCATCAGGTTCTTGGTGAGAAACATAAACGAGGGCTCTTATCTGAATCTGAGGTGCATAGAGATACATGTGATGAAGACTCAGTAGCTGGTGAATCTGATCGCATCGATGATGGTGCTATTAATGGTCGGGGGTGTTCCCCTGGTGAATCTGCCTCCGGAGGTTTGTCCAAAAAGCTGCTCTTGGGTAGCCCAAGCTCCCTAAGTCCTTTTTCTAAACGCATCAAACTTGAGAAGGAGTTTGACCTTCCCACGACAGCTATGCCTAACACTGAAAATGTTTACTCCCAGTGGCTAGCTGGGTATGCTGCTTCTCGGCAGCTAAAAGATCCATTCCTCAACTTTGGAGACTCCCGACAATCGCCTTTTGCTTCCTCCTCAGAACACTCCTCTGAAAATGGAAGTTTACGCTTCTCGACGCCTCCCGGGGAGATGGATGGAGGGATATCAGGCCGCAGCGGTACAGGAAGTGGAGGGAGCACCCCGCATATTAGTGGTCCAGGCCCTGGAAGGCCTAGTTCAAAAGAGGGCAGACGCAGCGACACTTGTGAGTACTGTGGGAAAGTCTTCAAGAACTGTAGTAACCTCACTGTCCACAGGAGAAGCCACACTGGGGAAAGGCCTTATAAATGTGAGCTGTGTAACTACGCCTGCGCCCAGAGTAGCAAACTCACCAGGCACATGAAAACGCATGGTCAGGTGGGGAAGGACGTTTACAAATGTGAAATTTGTAAGATGCCTTTTAGCGTGTACAGTACCCTGGAAAAACACATGAAAAAATGGCACAGTGATCGAGTCTTGAATAATGACATAAAAACTGAATAGAGGTATATTAACTTGACCCCTTCTCCTTCCTTCCCCCAATTTATTCCTGGCCCCCTGTGTAGAGATTTTCTAGTCCCTTGTGAGTAAAATATTGGAAGCTAAGAATGATATTCAGAAAGTGCTTGTCACCAGCACACCTGTTTTCATCTTCCTTTTTGTTTTGTTTCTTTTTTCCTTTCTTTTCTGTTTTCATCATTTGAATGCATGATCTGTATTGGGGCAATACTACGCAAACTTTGAGCCTTTCTCTTGTGCAATAATTTACATGTTGTGTATGTTTATTAATTTTTAAAAAAATTAGACAGCATGTATGGTATGTTATGGCTGTTTTAAAAAAAATGTCCCCAAATTCTTTGCTGAGCAAACAGACAAAAAGATCTCTTACACACATGCACAGCACCATGGCTGTTTCCAGTGATGTTCCAAGAAAACAGAGAGAGAGAGAAAGAAAGAGAGAAAGAGAAAGAGAAAAGCAAAACAAATATTTTTAAACAACCAACCATGCTGCATACATTCTGTAATATATCATATCCATATTTGTGTTTTAACAGATAAATTAAAATGTGGTTTGAATTAACCCTTTATAGATAGACAGATAACTCTGAATAAGGGAAAACATTCCTTGTTACTTTGATTTCTGTCTTTAAAACATTGACAATATCAGTTAATTTTTGGTGGGGAGATAAGTCTTTAATTGAAAAATGAGGAAACGAGAGCAAAAAGATAAATTTGTACTATCATTTGGTTTAAAATGGAAATCTGAGTGCCTTGAATATATTTAAGCCATGTTGGTGGCAACTACTTGTTCTAAACTTGTAGGACAACTTTCGCACTGGGCAATGTAAATGAGTCCTTTAGGACCTAGCCGATAACTCTGTATTATATTTTTCACAACAGTGGCTACCTAAAAACAAAAACAAAGAAACCCAACAAATCCTAGTTAATCATCATTCGATCCCATCCCCAGTCCATCTTTTTAAAAAAAATGAATGATCTTACAACTGAAGTTTATTTTGCTCTAGTAGAGTTTAAACAACCATCATTATCATAGGGAATGCTTCTCTCTAAAGTTAAAATATTACTAACCTGTATCAGTCCCTCCCCTTCCCCTTCTCTTCCCCCTCATTACCATTTTAAAATTATTTTATTGATAAAAAGAATGTGACTTGTGCAGAAGGCCTTGGAAGATGATTAAGTACATGAGGAAGAAATTTCACGTTTTAAAGATTAAAAAAAAATCTCTTAGTGATCCTGGCACAAAATAAACTTAACAGTAAAAACAGAACTATTAAGCATAGGTCTAGTTGGTTGTCAACTTGACAATCAAATTAATAATGCACAAACGTGTGCATTCTATATCAATCAATGATTCCCCTCTATAAGGAAAGGTATATAAACAAACAGTTTGGCAATAATGTTTTACTGAAGTGTAAACATATATATAGTGATTTATTAGCACTGTTTGCCATTTAAAATTAAGAACAGGTTATAAGCTAATATTGATATGATGATTAACTATGAGCTATTAAGATTTGCCTTGATGTGTGAAATTTTGACAGAGAGAGAAAGAGTAGTAGTGCTCCCTAAAAGTTGTTTTTCATTTTGTTTCTTTTTTAATCATATGCTATGTGCTAGTTGTATTGACAAGAAAAAAGGATTCATTGCTTTTATGATTAAGCTAGCATCTGCCCCGCTGGAAGTTCACATAGCACTTGACTCTGCCTGTCGTGTCTGTATTGTTTCTTTTAATCAGAGGTACACAGGTTGAGTATAAAAAACTTTTTTAAGACTGCTCAGATAGGACAATTTAAATGCACTGTACAATTTTCCCAGTTTACAGGTCTATACTTTAAAGGGAAAAATTGCAAGATTAATGTTTTTTTAATGAGCATGATCTCATGATAAACATATAAATAATTCTGCCAGCTTGCCATTTTACTTGACTAATGAGTGGGACATAACATTATGGCGCTGAAAATGGGAACAAGTCCTGCAGTTATGTTAAAAAAAACCCAGAGATTGGTCTTGCTCCTACAGTGCAAAGAAGTGGGTTATTTTGTACAAAACTTTTAAAAATATAAATGTTATGATTTTTAAAAAAAATAATAATTATGTTTAGGGGAAAATGTATTTTAGAATTCATTGTCTTGGTGGTGTACAAGACCTGTTCTTCATTGAAAACCAATAGTTAAAAATCCTATGCCTTGGATATACACACAACATTTCAGGTTGTAAAATAAATACATTGGAAAAAGGTTTAACAATATAGAATACTTAAATATAGGAAAATGCACACTCCTGTTGATTCCTATGCTAAGAAGTTGCAAACAAATGGAAAAGAAGAAAAACACATTTATGGTCTCTTTTTTCTGTAATTTTTAGACTGGTATTTGAATTTAATGTTCACCTAGAGTAGGCACTATAGTATTTATAATGAAGCTTGTATTTTTAACTGTTGCTTGTTTCTCTTTTTTAAAAAAAGGGTATCGGTTACCTTTTTTGGTAGTGGAAAAACACATACACACAAACAAAAAACAAATAGGCTGCCACAGTATATTTTTTTTTAATTTGGCAGGATAATATAGTGCAAAATATTTGTATGTTTCAAAAAAATAATGACAAGGAAAGTGTGACATTGTACAGATAAGAGGCCATATAATGGCTGTTTTGGGGGAGGGGGAACAAAAACCTGTTTGAATGTCGCACTAAATGAGCATCTCTGATGGTTGTACATATCAAAGTTCTTTTGGGGTTTCTTTGTTTTTTGCTGCCATATTGTATGCAGTAATGCAAGGTGATGATGTTGGTTTGTTCTGTAGTGTGCTCTGGTCCCTTTTCTTCTCTTACCCTTTTACATTCCAGCATCTTAAACTTCATATGCAGTAAAAGAAAAAAAAATTAAAAAAATAGAACGAAAGGAAAAAAATAAAGTTTTGTAGACTTTTTTCCCCATTGCCAAAAGGAAAAATAAATTAAAATGGTGCTTTATATATTTAGATTGGAAAGAATTTCATATGCAAAGCATATTAAAGAGAGAGAGAGAAAGAGAGAGAGAGAGAGAGAAAGAGAGAGAGAGAGAGAGAGAGAGAGAGAGAGAGAGAGAGAGAGAGAGAGA
>JAPKID020001591.1:0-14535 GCA_026931265.2 Tropidonophis doriae
TTGTATTTTGTATTTTTGTATATTTATTTTAATATTTCCTTGTGCGCTGCCCCGAGTCCCTTGTGGAGATGGGGCGGCATACAAATATAATAAACCTAAACCTAAACCTATATTAATCTGAATGCAGTTTTTTGTTTGTAACATTTATCCTGTGGTTGAGGCAAGGCACAAGCTGCTATTTTATTACACTCAAGGAGCATTAATGAGGTTAACTACAAATTTTAAAGAGCAAGTTCACCTCTTTAACATAGTATCTTCTTTCTCCTATTTATATATTTATACAATTAAAAATAATAATGGAAACCAAGTCAACATACAGGCAGTCCTAGACTTATGATTATTCACTTAATAACTGAAGTTATGATAGACTTCCCTGGGGAAAGTTACAACTTGGTTCTGAATTCCAGCAGCTTTCCCCCATTCCCACCGTCATATGACCATATTAGGCCTTGGTAGCTGTTCCACATTTACTACTGTTTGCAGTGTCTTGCAGTCACATGACTGTACTTTACAACCTGTTTGCTCAAACCTGGTATTCTAGTTTTTAGCAAAAATGCCCCATAACACCAATTAATTCACTTAAGGACTGCCGCAGTCACTTTACAATTGCTGTGTTCACATCACCACCACAAAAAATATCATAAAATTGGCTTCGTCATGTAGGTGACTCTCTTACAACTATCACGACTTATGACTCTAATGGGCAGGCTCTACTATGCTCATAAGTCAAGGAAGATATAGAGGGAAGAATATATATGAACCTGAGAGTTTTGTTAAATATTTAAGGTCTTCAGTAACAGAAATTGTGCAGCAAAGAGACATTTTCTGTTTTAAGATTAAAATTCATAAATTAAACATTATATATAACATTTAACTTATTAATTCTGTGCTTACATGTTAAAGTTTACACTAGGAATAATACCAAATGTTACAAATAAAAGAGAAATTAAGAGGGCATTTTGCATGAACTTTGAGGAATAATCTCACTGGAAGAAATATATATGCTTGTATTTTCAATAGAAATGCATAGTTTTACACTGAAGTTGGTAATCCCTGCTCTCGTCTCTTTTTCAGAAAACAGAACTGAGCCTTCCATTCCTGATTTTGCTTAAGAACTACTAGTATGGGAAGATTTTGAAAAATACTATAGTTAACACAGGAAATATAAGCTGTGGAATGATTAAAACATTCTTGTCTTTTTCCTTAACATTTTTCTTTTTCTTTTTGCACTACTGAAGATTCTATACTTGAATGAGACATTTTTCCTATATTTCTAATAGAATAAATACAACTGTCCTACTAAGCAATCATATGAACTACAATTATAATGACAACACCTTTCTGTTGAACAATTTGTATAATGTCTTTAATTTTCAGTTCCTATTGGGGAGAAAAAAAGTCTTTAGAAAGAAGAGGAAAAATCCTTGAAAGCATGAATCCCCACTCCCCAAATTCCCTGGTACTGTAATTGTATGATTTGTTTTATAATAACAGCCTTTTGGTTAGACATGCAATAGATTGAGTAAACGGTACACCCCAAAGGCCAAAATAAACAGGATTATTTCTATTGCATTTAAGAGTAATGAGTCTAATTTCTAACTGCTAGTATATGTGATATCTTTTTTAATAAATAAAGTGTTTGAGGCTGTTGATTTTGCTTCCACAGATGCCACCAAGATTATATATTTTTAAAAGCCACAAAACTAGGCATAGCCATACATTTACTCAACTGGGTCTCAAATAGCATGATGGATTCAGAGTAGTTCATTGAACAGAATGCTTAAGAAAGAATGAAAACAGTCCTGAAGATACTAAATTCAGTGCAACCTCAGGGCAGGTATGAACAAGTCATGAACACAACTACTGAATAAAGAGACAAGTACTGTCTTTATTCAAAAACATCCAATTTAATTAACACAGTCATACATTTTGCATATTAAAAACTTGCTCTATGATGTTGTTCTGCATTTGTACAGAAATACTTTGTAAATGGATGCCAATGGAAAAATGGTGTTAACAGCTATACCTTTTCTAAAGCTATGCAACCAACTCCGCTATTAAGTTACTCCCACTAATTAATTAGGACTGGGCAATTCCTTGTACTGTATTCAACACTGGAAGAAATGTATCAAAATGAATAAGACTATGATACTTGCAAGCGAGCTCACTGTAAAAAAAAAAAGGTAACATGTCTTGAGCTTATATGATTGCTTTCAACTCTTTTCAACATCAGAATGGAAGGAAGCTTTCAACCATCATGGCAACAGGGATCACTTCCCACCCCTTTCATGTACGATGCCTACAAGTGAGATGCAAACAAATCTTGACATGCCCCTGGAAGCCTAAATTTGGTGCCATTATATTATCCAAAAGCTAAGTGCTTTGTTCTTATGACTGAGCGTTCATCAGGTTTTGCACTTTGTCCACAGATTGCTCTCAAATTTATAAAACAGTAAATCTTTCAGCTGTAGTTGTTCAATATTGCAGGTTTAGGGGTCTGAATGTCACCTTAAGGAAAGGTAAATGCTTCAAGCTAGATAGTTCTTCATGCAGGTGCATCTGCAGGATATGGTCAGAAAACTCAAGGTGGCAGCAATGCAAATGTGATTGAAGTTCTGCTCATATTTTATATAAAACTAGCTGATAGCCCAGCGTTGCCTGGGTATTTATAGGGGGAAAATGTCCAGACCAAATGTATTTCTAATGTTGGATTTTCCCCCTTACCAGAGGGAGCACCCTTGTGGAGTACTGGGAAGCCGTTACCATGGCAACTCCATTATGCTCTACATTTTACAGCAATACAATAGAAGCCATTTAAAGGCACAACAGGTTGTATCTTAACAGAACACAAATCCTGAGGGGTGTTAGGGGTGTCTTACCCCCACAGTATTTTATTCCAGAGGGTAAGTTGTCTGTGTACCAAGTTTGGTTGAAATTGCTCTGGTGTTCCAGAGTTATGCTGGTACATACACATACATGCACACTTTTATATAAATTAGGCAGAATTTAGGTCATATTGTTGGCCATTCTTTAGACCAGACACTCCTGCCTTCCTGCAAGTTTATAAATTTTGTCAGACTGTTTAGATATGAATATTGTACGAAGCCACAGCTGGCTGTTTCTGTAATGTTTCCATCTTGCTGAATCCAGAACATCCCTTTCTACTGTAACAGATAAGCAAAATGTTTAACTGTTACAGTAAACTTTTACAGTAAACTTTTAACTTTTCCTTTGTTTTAATCCTTTCATTGTCCATCCCACCCTCCCCCAAATTGCTTTAAAGAAATCACTTTAGCATTCTCATTTTATATTTCTGCCTATCAATCCTATCTATATTAGGGTATAACAGCTGTAGTAGTTTTTTAAATACAGTTAGAAAGAAGATAGAAAACAGTTAAGGCTAATTTTTTGGGGGGGTTGATATGATCTTCAGCTGTTTGCAATGCAGCTTAAAGTGATTGCCTCCTGGTTATAAGTGAAAAAGAAAATGAACTAAAACTGACAGTTATTTCCAGATAATGATGTAATTGATGAGATTAATGGGGAAAAAATCTGTTCTTTAAGGTTTCAAAGTTTGAAAATCAACTTTATATCTATTATGTACAAATACTGTAATTGCATAAGTCAAACTCTTCTGTATTATATAGAACATGTTTTTATGGTTAAATTTTAAGATAAATCACTTTAATCTATTATAAAACAATGTTTCAAATAAAAGAATGATAGGAGTATATTACCCTAAGATATGTTAATGTTCTTGTATAATTGTAAGAGTCAGTTTTGGTGCATGATTAAAGCATAAATTATACATTTGCAGTCTTAATCCTACTTTAGGCATGAAGCGAACAGGATGACATTGAGCCAGTCCCTCTCAGCCTTAGAAAACATTTTGCCAAGAAAAAAATCACTAGCTTGTCCAGTCAATTACTGGAGTAAAATATTGACAAAAGCGCATTAACCCACAAAATAATAATTTTATATTAGTTCGTATCATAGGCCAGGTGGGAAATATCAGGACTCCCAGAATAATGGTGGATTCTATTATCAGTCTTTACATAAATGCATACATTAAGAGTTTAAATAGACATCAGACTTCCGGCTGTACTTCTGGCATGATCGGAAGCGAGGACTGCAAGTTCCGCGGCCCCATTCTGAGCTCTTATCACCAGAAGGCTACGATAGGAGCCATAGCCACCACCTGTAGAGGTGATAAAGTAAAGCGAGGTGCCTTGTAGGTCGAGGAAAGCCACTTCTTTCCTCCCTGACTTGGAAAATCCCCCTCATCCAAAGGCAAGAAGCAGTGGCAGCAAATATGCCTGCCATGCTGAATACCTAAGACAGTGCAGGAGCGGAAAAGGTGAATGGTGTGTGAACTGGGTGAGAGAATACTTTTGTTGAAATTTGACCCAAATGAAATTTAAGGGTAATGTTTATTTAGAACTACTTTTTAAAGCTGCGAACAAGCACTTCGAAAAAATACTGGAGAATTTAAGAGAATTTTTTTAAAAAAATAGAGATTGAACTCTCAAAGTAAAAAGATGTGGTATTAAGAAGGAATTTTAAAATGCTGGGATTATGGACCTAAAATTTGTTTTATTGATAGTGCTTTCCTTATTGGATTTATAATTTAAAATAATTAAAATCAGATTTGCCAACTTTACAAAGAGTTTGAAGCAGGTTGAAGCAGAGAGCATCATGTGTTGATGAAAGAGGAGCTATGCAAGCCTGGGTTAACCAGCTGAAAGACTGAAAATACTTACTGGACTACACGTATCTACTCTAAGACGACTGGAGATTTGAATATTAAATAAGAACTTTAGTTAAAAGACCCCTGAATATTATTAATGTATAAAAGTGACTTGAAGTGGTGTGGAAGATTCTCTGGTGTATTTAAATTGATTTGTTTATTGATGAGATATTAAAAATTGTGATTTAGAAGCTCTGTTTTGAATCGATTCCTGGATAACTGGCTAAAAAGGAGATCTATTAAACAAAGACGCAGCACAAGGCGAAAGTGAGTAGAGATCTGAACAGAATGGAGCTGATGTTTCGAAGTATTAAGGACCTTATACAGGAACAACATAAGGAAATGGTGGAAATATTTGATCGCATAGACCAAAAACGGAAAAATATTACACAAGGAACAATGAGCAAAAACCAGGACAATGAGGAAAGAAAGAAGCACTAGAAGGAATGGAGGGGAAAGCAGAATTGAGAAACCAGCAATAAGAAGATGAGATATTACCAAAATTAATAATGATTAAGGAATTAAAACAGGAGAAAAATACTTTATAAAAGATTTAAAAAGGGAATGGGAGAAATAGGAAGATATTGGAGAAAAAAGGGGCTAGAACATATAGCTTTAAAATTAGACAGTGGGAAAAGGTAGAAAGGGGAGAAAAAGTTAGATCGCATAGTCAGAATATAGATCTAGTAGATGGAACAAAATACTTAAGAATATAGGAGTCAAACAAAAAAAAAATACAAGTTCTGATGTGGGAAAGAGATGATGAATAAAGAAAAAAAGATAGTAAAAGTAAAAGATCTTCCATGAATATATTTCAATAAAACGTGTATTAATATTAGAATTATGTAGGCTAGATAAATATTTTGTATGTAGTGTGACAGATATTAGGATAATATTCTAATATAACCAGATATGAAGAGTGAAATAGGGGAATTATGAATAAGAATTAAGCATTAAATGGAAAATTAGAGATTGAATGGTGGCATTATCAAATCTGCACAAACATGATTAGCAGTGAAATGATGATTATTAGTGATTAGATTATAAAAATATACTTTAATGTAAATGTGTATTAACAACAGAATCACATGGATTGGAGGATTGGAAAGAACACGAATAGATGTATTTTAAATTTTTAAATGTGATTGGTACTAGAAGTGTACATTGAGACATTGAATAATGAAAGAAATTTTAACAAATTGATATGAAGATCTAAATAAGACAAATATGAATAATAAGACAGGTGAAACATGGGAAATAAAAAAGAAACATCTTTAAATATTACAATATGAAAAAATAAGAGAAATAAGAGGGTAATAATAGTATATATATATGTATTAAGATATATGAAAGAACAAAAGGGATGTTTAGAAACTGAAGGCAGGTAGATATGTGTAAACAATGTAAAATAATGAAAATGAAATGTAATAATTATGAGTAATAATATGCTTATTTGTATTGAAATGTATGATACCCAGGTATCACGCCATTCACGCATTGATATTATAAATAATATAAAATAAAAAAAACTTGATGAAAAAAGTTTATTGGATTAAGAGTTTAAATTTAAATCAAATTAAATTTCAACATCAACCTACTGAAAATAAAAAATGTATTGTAGAGTTCCAGTGTGAAACAAGAAAAGAGAGGGAAAAAGTATTTGAAAATGGTAGAAACAAAGTTCTGTCTCTCCCAAAAATTGTTAACAGAAGCATTCATGTTTAGAAAAACCAGTCAATATTTCAACAGGTGATCTGGACATCCATCTTTAATTAATGTATAGTAGCAACTGACAAAGTTGATACATTCTAAGGCAGGGGTGTCAAATTCAAGGCCTCAGGGGACAGATCTGGCCTGCAAGGTGCTTAGATCTGGTGCATGGGGCTGTCCTGTAAATGGTAAAGATCCGGCCCAGTTAGCGAAAATGGAGCTCAAGGGGAGGGCTGCTGGCAGAGGGCTGCAGGAGGCAGTTTCGGCTGATAATGGGGCTCAGGAAGGCTGTGTGGGGCCCCCTGAGCTCCATTTTTGGTGGCAGAGAGCTGCAGGAGGCGGCTGAAAACAGAGCTTGGAGCTGATTTTCACTAGCAGAGTCCTTGGGACGCCACAGGTGCCCCCAATACAAGTGACATCAAGCTGGCCATGCCCACCCTCGCTAAACTCATCCCAACCTTCCGAGGTCAAACACAAGCCTGAAACGGCCCTCAATGAAATAGTTGGACACCCTGTTCTAAGAATAGTCAAATTAATGTGTCTAAAGGGAGACATTCATCAGATTTCACATGTGCTCATTAATTAACATTAGAAGTGAAGAATAAGGAAATATCATGGATAGGTTTTGTAATATAAATACTTATTTTTAAATTGTATTATATACTATTTCTTTTATCATTAACAATTGCTCTGATCTTTTTTGGCAGTGAAAGGTAACAATTGCCAATAATATAATTGAATGGAGAATCAGATATAATTATATTTCTTGCTAGGAATCTATCCTGATACAATAGGTAAATATATTTTTAGTTACGTGAGAATATTAAAGAGTTATCCATTAAATTTCAGATATGCAACCAGTATCTTAAAATAGAGACTGAAGCTCTGTTCCAAGTTGATCCTATAGTACTAAAAGAATATTCCTAAAGCTCTCCTAATAGACAACTCTATGTTACTAAAATCCTTTGGGCAATCCTATAGGAGACATGGAAGAAAACTGAGAAATATTGCAATGTGGAGCTTATTTAAATAAATTCTTACAACAGTAATACAACCTGAAACAAGTAATCTTCAGTGCTTAATTTAAAAGAGAATTAGAAACTATGCACTACAAAATATATACATATTTTTTATTTTCAAAGTTTTAAATACATGGTAATTGAAATAACCACTATCTTTTCTGTTTCAGTGAACTGGAGTTACACTACATCAAATAAGCATGATTATTATTTTTTTCTCCAGACTGAAATGCAAATTCTCATTTTCAATATTTAAAATGGCAATATAATTTATCCAAAAACATAGCAATAACTAAACCTTATCTTGTTTTGCTTTTGCCATAGTTTTAATAGATAAACTAAGAATGAAAACAATAAAATTAGAAACCACTGAGAATGCTGATAGTTTAAACAGCAGGATAACTAACATATAAATTATACCAAATGCCTAAAAACAGGCTAATTTCTATTCGGGCTGCACTGAAAACACACAAGTACAGCTCCAAATTGACATGAAATCAGTTTCAAATAGATTCTAATATTGAGGCATCATGTTATAATTACAAGCACAAAGCTAATTAAATTGTATGCATTTTAAGTTTCCCAGTTACAGTTGATAGCAAAGAGAGTCATTTCACCCATATTTGGAAATACCCATAGCAGCAGAAAAATAATTTTTGTTGAGTAGAAAAGTGTCAGAGATAATAATTACATTATGTAATACAATTAATATAAAGTGCAGTATTCAAAGTAAAAATTAGGTCAGAAGTTATTTTTGTATAAACTAGTTCAATATAGCTTATACAGAAAAATATTGAGTTAAAAGCAGACTCTTTTTTTAAAAAAATGAAATTGTTACAAAATAAGTGTTAGGATGTTCTGTCATGATAAATATGAAATCCTCTTCACAACTCTTTTTCTTTGATCCTACAGACTAAATCCAGACACTGTTAGTTGCTGAGCATTATTCCTGGCTTCAAAATAGGATGTATCTGTTTCATCATTTGGCTGAGGTATAAAGGTCATAGTCTGATTGTGAAGATTATCCCAATCCATACCATGAAAGAGGGGATGAAGCTTCAGCTCTGGAAGAAATAATTAAAGCATGTGTTAGATTTAATTCTGTGTCTTTCTCATTCTAATGCATGCTGGCTGAGGAATACTGAAAACTGAGGTCTAGACATCTTTAAGTTGCCAATGTTGACAAACACTGTTCTAATTATTTTGATTTATGATTCTGGATATTTCCAGAATTCAGTCTGGATTGATTACCTGGACTTAGTCTCTGAACAGTTCCCTGGTTAAAGTTTAAATTAAACACAACCAATAAGAATGTTTGCCAATTTTGTCCTGTATTTAGTTTTGACATGCCACCTTAACAAACATGTCTTGCCAAATGCTTATGTCAGTCCTTTTATTACCTTGGAAATTCCAGAAAGCAATCCTGTAATTTCTGAATTCTATAAGTAAATGAAGCAAAATGTATTTACATTTATAGTAGCAAGAGAAGAATCTCATTTGATATTCTGAACTCAAGGAATAAGACTATTATCCTTTAACAGATTTTGTTTTGCTAATTGTAAAGTATTACGTTGAACAGGTTTGTGACCAATTGTATCACTAGGTTTTAAGGACAGATGGTTTGGCTTTTTCCTCAGTCGGTTTTTTCCTCCAAACCCTCAATGCCTTAAAAATAATTCCATGCCTACCCTGCGTCATGTCACTTGAAACTATTAATATTAAATTATAATCCTCTAAATTTTACTGGATTAAGAAGAAATAACTAACCCTTGAGTCCAGCTCGCTTAGCACTGTCAACAGTTAAAAGAATATCAATGGCATTCTGAGAATTATCTGATAACTTTTCTTCACCTTCAGGCCATGGGATATCTGGAAAGACATACCCACACAAATCAGTATCACAATATTTATGCTAAATAAGGATTCTTTGGATTTGATTTTGATGGAAGTAATAATTACCCCTTTTAAGGATATTCTGGAATACTTGCTGAGGTGTTTCATCATTGAATGGTGGAATTCCAGTTAAAAACTCAAACAAGCAAACCCCAAGGGCCCACCAGTCTACAGCAGCACCTGAGATAAAAGCAGTTCAAAGAAATTAACACTGATTCCTGGAGATGCATTAAAACATGTTGAACTTACAGGAAGAAAATGCTAACAGCTAAACATCCTAGAGAAACAGCAATTTTCTTTTATGCACTTCTCCCCTCACTGTGTTATTATAGTAATATTTGTCTAAATTCTTCATGACAAAGGCATATTGATGCAAGCCATGTGACTTCCAGAAGCCAATTGCAGAACAGAAGACTGAGCCAAGCGTGCTGAATTTCTTAGGCTTTAAATGGAAACCAATGATTACAGCTAGATTTTACATAGCAAAGATTAAACTGTAAGAAAGATTTCATTTTGTTTTTTTAATCATCTCATTGTTTTGGAGAGCGATAAATTTTTAAAAGACTTTGTACATAAAATAATCTCCAGTGAGAAGTTTGGATTCAGTAACAAGTTCTCTTGTGTTGAGGACTATATCTAGTTAATGTCTTTATTCTGATAGGTTTCAGGTCATGAAATTCAGCATTGCAATCAGAAGCAAAAGCAAGCAAAGCTGCTGAGGCACCAAAGCCACGATTAAACAACATGCGTCTTTCAGCTGCTATGTTACTAAAGCCCCAGACAGCTCATTTTGCTGAAAGTGAAACATGCATTTGCTGTGCCAAATTATATGCAGTCCACATATAGATATATCCCCTTGGTGTTTCATAATAATTCAGATAAATTGGATACGCTGGCCAATCACAGCTAAAAACCTTTCATAAATTCCATACTTACCTCAAAGATTGTTAGCAATCAAATCAAATCAATACTAAATCATTTCATTTGCTCCATTGTGTGTGAGGGTAATTTAAAGCACTTGTGTGACCAAGAAATATGTCTGAACCATCTCAACCATATTTACGTAGAAATCCCCCCAAAGAGCAAAAAGCCACCTAAATATTAAAAGCCTAGCTCTACAGTTCAATTTAGTGTTTAATTCATAATGAAACTATGGTTTGATTACAGGCATGTCACTGAGGCATGTTTAAGAACTTGAATATTCTCCTGCATTAAAATGTCAATGTGTAATTGTTCTCATGCATTGACATTCTATACAAGAAAATCTAGTTTATAAGTGGCCAATTTTCCTAGGTAATAAAACAGATTTTCCTAAAAGCTGTTGTCAAACACCACAATATCTAAAATTTGTGATAAAACTATACACTGCAATAAGAAACTAATACAAAAAATTCATGGTTGTATTCCTCTTCTTCATAAATCATTGAATAAAATAACCTTTGGAATACAAGAAAAAGTGTTTTTTTATGTTGCAACACAATATATTTTAAAGAAAGGAAGGAAAGTCAACACTGTATTTAAAAAAAAAAAAACCACTCTGAAATGAAGGAATGTGAATATTTTCATTAGAGATGTTAGCTTCCAAAACCATACTTTAATTTTTATTGAACTAAACTAACAAAACAATCATTTTGGAAATATAAACTGCTCATTCTAAAGGTCTTTCTAAACTTGTCTTCAACAATGTAAACTTTGTTTTGCGAAGTGCTATAAAAACTTACCAGTGATGTGAATTCCTGTATGTAAAAAAAATCAAGTAAATATTTTGGTATAGTTACCACAGTTGCTCTAATTATTACATTGCATTCACTTATTAAATGTTGATAATGCTTAACATACCAAGTTCACCACCAATTAGCAGTTTTCCAAATAAAAATGTCCTCCTTAAGATAATGTTTTGCTTTGTATGTAAGCCAAAGGAATATCTAGTCTATTTATTCACACATAAGGGGGAATGTTTTAATGAATCAAATGAAAATATTTTTAGGTCACTTTAAGCTACAACTGCTGTATTATATGTCTGAATGTAATATCCCCCCAATATACATATCAATGAGATGAATAAGATTACATCAATTTCTCTGACTTTTTTTTTTTTACAAATATGAAATATATTTTTACACAAGGAAATGCCAATCCTATGTTTATTATGAATTCTTAAGTGCTGCAAATTTAGGAACATCTAGACAATATATCAAAATTTGAAATCATATTAATTCTTATTTGAACCATCTTAAGGTAGAAACACATTAATTTTAAATACTTCTATAATGAAACTGTTAAGTATTAAAAAAACTTTCCCCAATAAATTATTGTTCAAATGCAACATAAATGGTTCATAATTTTTTTACCCATTATTTAAGGAATGAACCACAATTAACTCTACATATCACTATGCAGAAGGGTTAATAAATCATAATACTTGACTTGATTGCTAGGTGTACTCTGTGAACCTGATTCATAAAAAGGATTACCATATTTTCCGGCGTATAAGACTACTTTTGAAACGAAAAAAAGTCAACCGAAAATCGGGGGTCGTTTTATACACCGAGTATATCCCGAAAAAGTCTCGATTGCCGCTAAACAAATTTTCCAACTCTTCTCCGCAGGGGAAAGGGGCGAGCTTACCTTCCAGGGACCGAAAACCGCTCTGGGGCTCTGCGGGATTAGCAGGCGCTGTTTCGTCTCTCCGGAAGGCGAGGCGCTGCTGATGGCAGCCTCTGGCGGTGCTTGCCCGTGGGCAGGCGTCTCTGCCTGGCTGGCCCGAGCACAACTTTCTGAGCAGCCTGGCTTGCCAAGAGGGGAGTTGAGCAAAGCGGGGACAGGGCGGGGGAAAGCCGAGCCGCCGGAGCCCCAAGGCTGCAGAAAAGAGCCTCCCCCTGCCCAAGCGTTTGACCATAAAAGGAGAGAGGCTGTGCTGAGCTAACAATCGGGGACGCCAGCGACGGAATGGGCGGGGGATGCGCGCTGAGCGGGACTGAAGCTTCCGCTCTTCCAGGAGTCCAGCTCGCCTCTCGTTTGACTCAAGGGTCAGTCCTACCTACTCTGGGCTCCCTTCCTCCGAAGCAGAGGCAGTCCTGCGCAGGGCGACTCTCGGGAGTCCTAGGAAGTCGGCGTCGCCTGGGCGTACTGGCGCAGAAGCAAGTCCTCTTGGGCTTCGCTTAACGTCAGCGCAGCGCCCAATCCTATTCACATTTACCCGCCCCCCCGGGGGGGAGGGAGTTTTACAACTTTTTTATTCTGAAGAAAGGGCCTCAGTCCGAATGAAAAGGACAAAGTTGTTGATAGGTGATCGGTGCTGCCCTTTTTGTTTCGTTTTTTCTTTAGTCTCAGTCGAAAAATGTCATTCATTAAAACTTTAATTAAAAAAAGAACTGGTGTTGCCTCGGAAGTGGGGGGGTAATCTTATACGGCGAATATAGGCCTAAACCTATTTTTTAACTGTCGTCTTATACGCCAGAAAATACGATACTAAAGATCCTCCAGAAGTGCTAGGTTCTTACTATCTTCAGGAAGAGCCCAAGTATGGGAGGGCATATTCTCTTTGGAAAAAAGCTGTCCCATAGGAAAGAACTTCCCATCAAGATTATTCACAGTTGAGTCTTCTTCCACAGCACCAGTTTACAGATGGGGACTCTGCGTAGGTGCTTCTTGACTCTGAATTAGGCAGGCATAATCTATTTGGGAATAACAGTCTCAGTATTAAGCCATATACTGTAATATATTGAATGTTGAGGCATTAGTATCCATTTGTTGTGCTTTTGTGTTTTGCTTCTACATTGTCTTGAAACTCTTAGTACTAAATTCAGACTCAAAGCATGTCTTGAATCTGATACAATTCATTGAGTGCTTTGAGTAGACATATAGGATTCTTTTTAAGTTGTTTCATTGTTTTTAAAGCTATTCAACATGATCCCACAGCTGGAGTACATAACTTTTTTCAGGGTAAAGGTTGCATTAACGTATTACATAGAAACCTAGAGATCTCCTGATATGCCCCAAAAGTGGACTGAGCTAGTAAAAAACTAAAATTGATTTAAAATATATGTAAATAAAAGACAACATTTCCTGTTGCATTAAAGTACATAGCTTTATAGCCAGATTCTGGAAGGGTCTGCAAAGTCTGGAAGTAACATAAAGGACACATTAGGAAGACTTCAAAAGTGAAAAACCCCATCCTATCACCAAAAACAGACTAGATCTACTTTACAGGGACAAAGAGACTTAAATTACAGAGCCATTATTCGTGACAGGAAACTCTGTATTTGGATATAGATGAAGTCATAATAAGATAAGCACTTGTATTAAAAAAATACAAACTAAGCAATTTCTTATCTATACTGTGCTACGTGCTACTCTGTACTGAGAGCAGAAACTTTTTTATGTTCCTATATTATCTAGGAAAGAGAATAGCAAGGAAGGTGAAGAGTTTCAATAGGCTGGTTAAATGAGATGGTGATTCAGTTGACTAAGCCTGCTAAAGCAGTTTTACAAAGTCAAGTTGTGCAGTATTTTTACATAGATTTTGGACAGTGATTCTTAAACTGGGAGTAATTATCCAACAGGGTAGTTTGGCATATATTGTGGGTAATGGAGCAATTCGTGATTACTTGTTTGTGAGTCCCCAGTTTGGGACTGCTGGTGGTGGTGAGGCCCTTGAGTGAAAGAAGAGTCTGTTGGACTGGAAGATAATGACATTCAAAACTGGGGAAAGGAATATTTTCGACAAACAATTTAACAAGCACTATTAACAAAAAAAAAGCTGAAGCAGTACTTCACTTTTACTGCTTCAGTGATGTTCTAAACATTAATTAGAGTGATCCTTTTCAACCCCTTCTGAACTGCTACCACTGAATTAAATAATATTCCTTGTTTCTTAAAAAAACTTGGTGTGGCTGTTTCTTTAAATAGGACATATATGTTTGAACTACAGTGTTTTTTTTACTATGTCAATATGGCTATAGTTCTTTCATATTAGGCTACCTGCTTCTGTTGTACTGAATACATAATTTCCTGTTCCTTTCTTGCATATTCAGTTTCTGAATCTTGTCTGTCTTATCAAAGCATAGGGTATAGGTTTAATTCATTTTTAAATTGTATGATGATGTCTGTAGGTTTTTTATATATGTGTATTTTAACTCCCTGTGCACCGCCTCGGGTCCCTTC
>JAPKID020001592.1:0-14534 GCA_026931265.2 Tropidonophis doriae
TTGTATATGTTTTAAATGCCTGTGAACCGCCCCGAGTCCCCTCGGGGAGAGGGGGCGGTCTATAAATCTATAAATAATAATAATAATAAATAATAACTTAATTCTCAAGGGGATGGTAAACAAGTTATTTTAAAGACAGATGTTGCTTTTTACCATTGGTTTGTTTGTGAAGGTTTAAAGATATTTCATGAAATGATTGCTCTTTCCACTGAACACGGCGAAAGGGTTTAAGGTATTGATAAAGGAGAATATTTATAGCACAGGGTTGAAATGAAAGGTTCTTGGTGCTCCCTGAGCTTGGTGGTTTTCTTGCAGACATTTCATTACCCAAACTAGGTAACATCATCAGTGCTAGGAGGGAATGGGGCTTGACCTCCTGATTTAGGATATTACTGTTCTACAAGATTCAATACATTGATTTTTTTAAATTTCTATTGCTACGGAAGCTTGTAAATTAGTTCTAATACCATTTTGCTGAGGTTTTTAGGATTGGATTCTTTTGATAAAATTTCACTTGAAGAGGAATAACACTATCGCTGGTGGTAGGACTAGATCCTGTGGTGGGTTATGACAGGTATGCCCCAGGTACCGGTGCCTGCCAGGAGCACCAGGCACTGTTCCAGTATGATGCTCCGGAGGGCCCACCCGCTCGCCCGCACTCCTTACCCGTTTTTGAGCTGTTCAGGGCTTCCACGCACAGATGTACAGCACCTGCGTGATGCTCCGCTGAGCAGCTGGAATATCGCGGAGCGTTGTGGGCAGTAAGTACACATGTGCGTGCTGCATGTGTTCATGTGGTGGACGCCCGGCCTCATTGCACCTTACCGTTTGCAACGGAATCCAGAACCCACCACTGACTAAATCCTCAACTGGTAGTGAATGTGATTCTTTCTCTCTTCACCCTTTTTATCCAGCATGTAGCTGTGAGACAGAGAGGCCCCTTGTAAGATCCCTGCAATGATTACTTGTAGAAAAGAAATTAAACTGAGAGCAACAGAATCTCTAACATAGAAGGATGGAACTGGACTCAGTATCAATGCAATCCTATGTATGTTAACTTAAATATATTTTCCATTTACAGCTTTCTGTTCAGTTCAGTTTGCTTGCTAACAACATTCCCAGGCCTCCCTGATCCACACAAACATTTGGCAGCAAACAATTTTAAAATTAAAAATCTATGACAAGAAACTACCAACAAGGGCTTCCCAAACACAGTTAAGGACTCAAAGCCTGCTGAAATAATACAATTTTACCTCACTTCCAAAAAGCAAGAGAGTTGTTTACGCTAGGCTGAGAGAGATTTACTCAAGGCCCGTATGAGCTGAGCGCCACCTGTCAGAAAACAGGCCTGGCATGACATTTTCTGTCCCCAATAGTAATCCTCTCCTGCCCCTAATAACAAAGCACAGTGCCAGTCATCTAACCTCTCTCCAGGGCAATGTATGAGAAATCTTAACAGATTTTGTACACCTTAAAACAGCCCCTGGATGATGGTGGCATAAATGAGAGAGTGGGGAGTAAGGAGGAGTTAGGTATTAATTAATAGTAGTTTAGGATTAATAGTTTCCAAACTCTGAACATTAATTCCAAAGCACATTTCGAAGCAGCTGTGTTAAAGGATGTGGTGGCTAGACAACAAGGGAGTTGAACCTTATGCAAAAATATGTTTTTTCCCCTCAGTTTGTGTGTTTTGGTTTACTTGAGAACCTTATTTAGGAAACTTTTTTTTCCTTCAGCATCCATAGATTCCTTCTCTTCAATGTATGTGTTCCTCTAGAGTCGATCAACGGATTATGCTTTCTCCACTTCCTTCAAAACATTAAGAAATGAACCAACGTAAACATAGTAAACGAATCTTCTTTATTCTGTTAAACAAGCACAGAGGGGCTCCTTTATAACTACCAACAATCAAGCAGTTGGAACACACAGCAACAAATTATTTTGGGGGGAGGGGTTGCATTTGAAAGAATACAGTCAGAAAAATAAAAATCTGGTAAGATTAATTCACATCATTTTTTTTCCTATCAACCAAAAGCTGTACAATAAAATTATAGCGCTCTTCATGCCAAGCACTCTTCATACCAAGATTGAAATGCGGGTGAAAAAGAGAAAGCCGTGTGCAGAAAGGGGCGGGGCAATTCAGACTCCATAACCATCATGTTGCCCTTTTTTCACCCTGCCTACCCTGATGCTGCTGAGGCCAACTTCTCTCCCACACGTTCCCGCTGTAGTAAGCAATAAATATATTCAAGCAGCTTTCCAAATGTATTAGTGATATGATAATGCTATACTTTTATGAACAGATACCAATTAAAGGAACATACTTTTAGTTACATTGATTTGAGGACCAGACAAAACAAGAGATGAAAAATGCGCTTAGATGGTTTTACGTTGTGATGTACATGCTAGGCAATATCAACAGCAGAACATAGTATCCAGGTAATTGGTTTTTCCAAAGAATATATATGAGAATGTTTACTCCTTCACTCCTACTCCAAACACATCATAATTGTTTTCACACCAAGAGCAAAGTCCATCTAACTGGGCAATTGGGTTTATAGGTGATGCTAATTTATTGTTTATTTGGTTTGCTGGAAAAAATGAATTTATATATTTCTAAAGAGGACTTGAAAGTTACATTCTGTCTTAAATACTTTGTTTATTGTTTAATTTCCCAAGCTTTCCCCACTTTTCTTTATTCCTTCATTTCAATTTTATATGACTTTGTCAACACATACAGTATGTATAAATATTTTTAGTTTAATATATTCAAATAGTATACTATTATTAATACAGTATATATTATATACTCTATAGTATATATTAAAACAATATAAAGACAATTTTAGCATTTCTTATGAATGAGACCTGTAATAGGTGGACAGATCATGTTAAGCCATGGTTTAACCATCATATTTCATGGGTAGTTGAGTTCACTAACATGCTGATACTCAAAACTATAAAACTAAATCAAGTTAACTTCTTAGTGCAACAATATAGTTCTGTGAAATATTATATTTCTCCTACTTTGACTTCTAATGCATATTTGACTTTTTTATCAGCAGGAATAAAAGTTTATTTTTGGCATAAATGCAGACCATTTTTTTCTCCTTTCAGAGACTTACTATACTTGTAAAAGTAAAATAAAATAGATAGGTGAATAAAGTGCTGTTCCTTTCCTGAGTTCCCTTAGCCTTCTGTTTTGCAAATATTGTAAAGCATGCATGTTAAAGCTAAGTCAACATTTTATACTGCTGAAATCCAACTGCCATACCAAAATCATTCAACTAACTCCACAAAGCACAAATTATATTCGTTCTCATTAATATCTTCAAACAGAAGGTTAATAAATGGTACAGTAAGATGGAAATTCAAATAATTTCAATTTGTCATTCAAAATACTTTTTTTTTCACAAAGCAGACATTTGGGCTTCTCTTTTCTCCCAAGTAAAGTTCCAAAGCTCTTTCTCTAGCTGCCCCAACCTTTTCAGCTCAACTTCATGCTGAGAGGGAACAAAGAGGTGGATGAAGAAGGCATCGCGTGTACTGAGGGATAGTTGACAGTTTTCAACAGGCTTTCCAAAACGTTTAGAAACAAATCCCTTTAAAAAGTGTTCTATTTTATTTATACAATTATCAACAAAAGTTTATTTCCCACTGAGAGTCTCTCAGAGGCAACCACTGCATAATAGAATTCTCCTAAAATTATCCTCCCCAAAACTAGCAAACCAATAATGATCCCAAAAGGCACACATTCCTCCAAAAGTATTTTGTGCAAACCTATCATACGTATACCTGCCATCTCTGGGTTGCAAGGTAAAAAACAACAATAGTTTTATTGTTCTATTTACTGAGTATTTATCCTGTGTGCTTTATATACTTTATCAGAGTAAAATAGAGCAGTTATACAAATATTAAACTCAGGGATTATATTTTAAAGCAAAAGCCCCCTTTTCCATATTGATCTGATTGTCAAGATTGCTTTGAACTGTAAGGTAAGAATGAATTTACAATTTGAACAAACACTTCCAATTTGATTGCACCCAATTGACCCATATCAGTAAAATATCAAGGCTACAGCCTTATCCTCATACTAAAAAGGGCCTTTTTCTCACTTGAAATGCATCCATAATGCATCCATCATATTAATCCAAAATTAAATTAACCACATTACAGCTTTGCATTATGTGTGAACAAAGCCTTCTTGGATGACACAAACTGTGAACATGGGATCTGACTCTCTCTCCTTTTTATTTCCTCATTCATCATGCCATATTTGCAATTAAGCAATCTGCACTCTAGATGGACAAATGGAAAGGTGAAAAGTTCAGGCGACATGTCACTCCCCAGAAGAGAGAGAAGGAAACAGATTTTTCAATTCCTGATTGGGAAATCCTGCCAAGTTCACGTGATGTCTATTCAAGGAAGAAAGTGTGTTTTGTTTCTAAGTCAATGAGAGTAATTATAATATATTCACAAATAAGATCTCTAAACTCTCATTAGATACATTTTTTAGGATTTGGGTTTTTTTATTTATATCCTGTCCTGCTCAAACGAGATAGATTTTTGGCATATATATTTTTTGTTTTGTCACTGCCAAGTTGATCACCTTTCTTGTGCATATCAGAAACATACTAAATAAAAGCAGCATAACAACAAGGCACTGCATTTCTGCCCAGTTCTTCCAAATCAAACGATAACTAGTTGAGCGTTTTTCAGAATGGGAATCCAATTTACACAGAGCTTGAAAAAGGAACCACCAGTTTGCCAGCCACATACACCCCCTCAATATTTCTGTCATCACCTGAAAATATAAAGATGAACTAGATTATTTCCTTAAATAATACATCCATTACTACAAACCTCTCTACATTTTCCTAAATGATAAACATATAATTGTGAATTTTATTTATAAACATGCATAGTTCACATTCTTCCAAAAACTTGAGTTTGATTATATTTTCTTTACTGGATAGCTATGATCTGTTTTTTATTTATTTGGTTTCATTGTTCCTGCTTTTTAAAATGTAAGCCACCCAGGAGCTGGACAGCTTCTAAATAATGTAAGTAAGTTACAATAAAATTGAAAATTACCCACAGTCATGATTAAGTTCCAGAATATATGTTTGTAGCAGATTCTTCAGATACAATTCTCTCCCAGTGATTTTTAATGAAGGACATGGAGTGGGATTTGAAGTATTGAAGGATACCCAGAATTAAGCATTTCCTGATCATCTGCTTTAACCCAGAGGTCTGTTCAATTGTTTCTCCTCCCCCACCTCCAAGTCCCCGTGAGTCCTCACATGAGAAGTAAAGATTTCACAGTTATAGTTTGGTGCCACCATGCATAGTTCATATCTGGAGTCAGTTCACATACAGAATTCTGAACTCATTCAAGCAATCTTATCATCTCCTAACTATGCTGCTGCATAGATAAACCAGAAAATCATAGACATAATGGCAGGAAATATCACCATAGTGCTATATTTTAGAATAAATTACATCCAAATTCTTTTGGGAAATATTATAGCAATAGCACTTAGATTTAACATACTTTACAACCCTCTCTAAATTGTTTTACAGAGTCAATGTATTGCCCCTACAATTTGAGTCCTTATTTTACCCACCTCGGAAGAATGGTAGACTGAATGAACATTGAGCCTGGTGAGATTTGAACTGTCTGCACTACTGCACTCAAACCACTGTGCTACTGTGGCTTAATAGATGTGGCAGAAGTGGTATTCTGCTAGTTCGCTCCAGTTCAGGTGAACCGGTAGCGGCAGCAGCAGGAGGCTCCGCCCACCCACCCCATCCATCATCAAGGATGCTCTGTGCATGCTCAGATGCGCAAATGAAACGAGCACGCACATGCACACTCCCAGTTCCAAACTGGTAGCGAAAGTAAGAGAAAACCATTACTGAGATGTGGATATTATTATTTTATAATGATTTTGATTCTATTAAGGTTGGTTAACCATTATAAGAATTATAAGAATTCCCATGTTCACTGCAACAAGGCTAAAAGACCCCAGATTGGTGTCTGCTCTGAATACATTAAAAGGTTTAGAAGACATACTGGATTCAGTTCAAAGGCAATATATATGAAAAAAGTTATTTGTACAAGAAGATATCAGTGGGAATCATCTATAATATTCTTTTCAACTTTAAGGGATCAATAGCAATATGTATCCTTTCAAACACTATATGCCAAGAATACGAAGAAAATATAAGACAAAATAAGTTGCCTTGAATCTGTAAATTCATCTTGTCCCAGCATTTTGTACACAGAAATCACCTTTTTTTTACAAGTGATTTAAAAAACATATTCTTCCATAATGGAAGAATTAATGCTCAGAGTGAATGATAACATTTCATTATAGTGAATGTTCATAATGATATTCATTTCATTACACTCAAAGCTAATAAGTACTAAATATACACACACAACGATAGTTTAAGAATTTTTTAAGAGGAGAGGGAAATACATTAATAACTATAGAAGAAAAAACCAATATTGCAATTATATAAAACTATCTGTATAAATTATAACTTGTATACCTACCAAGATACAGGAATTTTTCAATTACATCCTAGGATGGGAGGAGAAAAAGGAAATATTCAAATGTAGTCTTTTTTATTGTAAAAGTAGATAATAAAACATTAATGATTTGTAAAATTTAACAAACATGCCATCACAAGAAAGACTCAAATACAGTATGAATCCAAGAATACCCAGCATTATAAAATATTGAAGAACTACAATACAGTCTCTTCTGATGCAAATTATTTTTCAATAAATATTTTCATTTTGTTCATTTTATAATTTTGTTTACATTGCCATGTCTATTCCTTTTTTTTAATGGAATCTTGGAATTTTCATAGTGAGGGCCCAAATCAAAGACCTGTTCCATGAAGTGAACTGATATTGATTCAGTTTAATTGTTGCAATTTTTCTAGGAATCTTCTGAGATTGTTTATTTAATCAATTAACTGTTAGGGTTAGGGTTAACTTCACAAAAAACACTACCTAATACACTGCTGGTTAAGAAAAACAGACTAGCAAGTGAGCTGTTTGGTCAAATGGAGTCAAATTTGGGTTTCCTCAGTCCCACTTCAACATATCTATTAGAATTATTTTTTTTCTCATAAATCAAGTTTTTTTTAAAAAAAATATATGCATTTATAGATTGTGTGAAAAAAGATTTCAAGTATTTTTATATAAATTCAGCATCAACCCATCTAAACATTTAAGAGATAGGAGTGATATCACAAATACTGTATACTTGGGAGTTTCAGCAACCCTCAAAAATTTGCAGCAAACAATTCCAATTGTGAGATCATAATCATGAGATAAGAATAGGAAACAAAGAATTGGAATCAACACATAATTAGAGACTATATTAGTGACATGTAAAATGGGATCACCAGGGATCAACATCAGGATTGGCGCTTTTTAACTTGTTAATAAATGGTGTGAAATTACCAGGAGTAGAGATGCAATACATTTTATCTATGAGTTTAAGTTTAAGAGTACTAATCTCAATAACAAATTGCAATAATTCCAACAGTGCTTTTTCAAATGAATGAATTGGCTTTTAAGAAGCAAATCCTGTGAAATGAAATCAAGTGGAAAATGGTCCATGTTGCTTCTAAAATAAACATATTAATGTAATTTGAGCTACCATGATTGATAAAATTAGTTACTAAAGAGTCAAAATTAACAGGAAATTGAGAAAGTCAATCGAGTAGGTTGCTACTATTAAAAAGAAAAAATCTCATACCAGCAATCATTAGGAAAGTAATGAAAAATTGTAATGCCAAAAGTTTTGTCTCAAAAGAATACAAGAGATCTGACATAAAATCTATCACATGTCTCCCAAATATATTGTAGATCTGGAAAAGATCAAAAACAGGATCCAAACTGATTGAGTTGTAAGGAAAATTTGCAGCTTTTCTAGTGCTCTTACTTAGAGCAAACAGCAGTAAAAAGGGGTAAGATAGAGATAATAAAATGGTGGTGTGAAAAATATAGATCAAGTTTTCTTTTTCTTTCACAATGTTAGAACTTGGAACTATTCATTCATAGTAAATAGGGGGAGGGCCAGTAAAAGAAGCCACTTTGTTTACCTTTCCAAAAATAAATTATGGAATTCGTTATGAGTGAATGCAATGGTTGCCCTTAATTTAGGCAATTTTAAAAGGAGATTAAATACATTCATGGAAAATTCTGCTGTATGTTAAGTGCTAGTGTTGATTAACTACCTCCTAAACTACTCTATGCATGCCATAGATATCAGCTTCTAGGAGTAATGATGCAAAAGGAGTATCATCCTCTTCTGCATGTTTATGAACTTCCTATTACATCTGTTTGATTGCTGTGTGACAGAGGATGCTAAGCTAGATGGATTGTTGTCTGATCAAGCAAGACTCTTATGTTTTTATGAAGCAACCAGAAAACTCACTGGGCTTGAGTGATACTTGTGAAGCAGGCAAACTCAGGGACAAGAATTATTAGGGTTTCTGTGATGGTCTATACTGCCAGTAGGGTAAGTATATAACCTTAAGCAACTGTTGAAGGAATTATCTAGATCAGTGTTTCTCAACCTTGGAAACTTTAAGATAGGTAGACTTCAAATCCTGGCTGGAGAATTCTGGGAGTTGAAGTCCACCTGCAATAAAGTTGCCAAGATTGAGAAACACTGCTCAGGTCAACTTATACTTTAAGTCAGAGTTACTCTGAGTCTCTTTCTTGTGCTCCTCCCCAGCTGCATGGCTGAGGTGTCTCTCTTGCATTTGTTTCCTTCCTGCCTATTCCCAGGGCCTGCTAGACATTCCATCATGTGTGGATTCCTCCATACATATACAATGTACTTAAGTTATGCAGTATTTGATTACCTCAATATGGTCAGAAGCAAATAGATCAAAAGGACTATCTGAAGCTTTGGCGTTGATAAGCAGTGCATCAAATTCCTTGCCAACTTCAAAATTTCCAATTATATGATCTAATCCTAAAGCTGTAAATTAAAAAAAACAAACAAATCACAAATTTCTTTACTTATACACCATGCTATTAAGTACATTACAAGTAATGATTTTTGAAATCAACAAAAAGGACCCATCTACAGACGTTATATTTGTGTTCTTTGCTGCAATTCTGTTATGACTATAATTCTAGTCTAAATGAAAATGACTCAAATTCTTTAAAATAAAATAAAATATGATCACCAAAAGAAGGATGAACATTCAGCATGTAATTGATCCAGCATCAATTCTGAAGAGTACTGTTTTTGAAATACTAAATTTTAGTAACTTAGTACTAAAATAAACTCTCAAGAGTGTCTTTCTATGGTGCTTTTCCTAATCCTCTTTAATATAAATTTCCACATTAAACAGCAGGGGGCAGTAGAATATCAATAGCCACATGCCTGTCAAAGTTTAATAAGAGAAGCAGAAGAGGATCAAAGTGAATTTATGGATATATAAACCATAAAATCATCTATTTCAAACCAGAAAAAGGAGCTTCAGGGGAACAAATTTGAATCCCAGCCATAGAAGCATGAAAAATAACGTGTTAAATGCTTGTAGTCTGTGAAAACATCATTCAAATATTTAAAACTTGTTAAACTTATTTATAGAGCTCAACAAATGAGAATCCCATTTGTTCACTCATATAGATATATATTCTGCCTTATTTCATAGCATATTGGATCAGCGCTAGATCATCTCCAATCTTCCACACAAAATAATCATGTGAGTTATGTGAGAAGGAGAAATAGCAAATGACCCAAAATCATCCATTGACTCTTCAGTACTACTGAGTAGAGCATCTTGGTGCTCATTCAGCACTGTATCTACCACACCACGTGGGCACACATATATTATAGCAGTTTTGTTAACAATGTCACATTAAGATATAGAGCCGTGATGGTAAACCTATGGCACGCGTGCCACAGATGGCATCCAGAGCTATTTCTGAGGGCACGCAAGGTGTTGCCCTGTCAGCTCCAGCACGCATGCACACACTGGCCAGTTGATTTTCGGCCTTGATTTTCAGCAGTTTTCAGCAGAGAGCAAAAAACGGACTTACTGTGCTCACCGAAGTTGGAAAATGGGCTGTTTCCGACCTCCGGAGGGCCTCTGGGAGGAGACCGTTTTCGCCCTCCCCAGGCTTCAAGAAAGTTGTGCATGCATGCGCAGGGCAACAGGGTGGGGTGTCACACACGCATGCACAGGGGGCATAGCATGGGGGATTAAATTATGGGGGTGGGCACTCAAGTGGGTGCAATGGTGTGCAAGCGCATGCTTTTGGCACCCAAGGCAAAAAAGGTTCACTATCACTGATATAGAGATATAGTATTTTTAATTTTGTCTTATATGATGCATGAACTGTTGTTGTTGTTTTTCACAAACCGTGAGTGAGAAAACTATGGTTACATATACAGGGTGTATTTGGCTGGTATAATAAAGTGATTAGGATGTAAGATATGCTAACATCCAAATGAAAATTTTATTCCAGGCTAGAATATCAGATGTAATTTCTGTGTTTTAGGGATAGACAATTAAAAAGAAGCGAATTACCTTGACTTCCTGCAAGAGTTGCTAGTCGGAATGCCTCCTTCAGAGTTAAGCCTTTTTCACCTGTTTCACTATTAATGTGAAGGACTTCAGATATCATAATCGTATTTCTGATAGCATCAAGCATGGAAGCAGAATAGCCACCAGCAACATCTAATAATAGAGCAGAATATTACAATCAATCTGGAAGACATTAGATGGAAACAGGAGTTTCATTAAATATGCAGGCAGTTTATGATTACAACATACGTATGATCTCATCCAGGCTTTTTATCATGCTGGCAACTTAAATGTATCTTCCAGGAATTCACCATGTACAGGAAGATGTCCATGCTCTAAGTCAGAGGTACAAAAAATGTTGCCAAAGGTCAGATATAGCTTGCCAGCATATATCTGGGGGTCCCAAAGCTTAAATTGTGAGACAAAAGTTTGTTCCCCATTTTGCAGTGAAGAGTTCAGAAACAAAACAGCTCTTAAGCCACTCATTTCACCTCCTGAATCTCCTCCCCCAAAGAAGCCCAGCCTCTACCCATTTATGAGGGGCAGGCCTAGTGGTGCCAATAATTTTAATTTTAAAGTTAATATTTTAGTGGTCTTAATTTTTCTTAGCACAGATTTTACTATTTAATTCTATTTTATATTATATTATGTGTTGTGGTTTTTACTTTATCTGTGCACCGCCCTGAGTCCTACCACGGAGAATAGGGCGGTATATAAATTCAATAAATAAATAAATAAATAAAAGAGTACTGCAGTCTAAAAGTACTAAAAGTTGCGTTTAAAAACTCTTCTAAAATGGATAGGCTAAATACTTGTGTCTTGATATCTAAACTGCCTTGATATCTTTGAGGAGTAAAGAGTTAAGCTCTAGAAAACATGCTGGACATTTGAAAGGAGAGAAAGAATTATGGCCGGTTTGAACAGTGAATTAGGAAGTAAAACACACTTCTGCTCTTGGATTGGTCACAAGGTTTGAAGAAATGCAGCAATTCAGTTTAGGTCTTTAAATTTGGCAGTTTAAAATAAAGCAGCCTACTAGGGTTAAAAATCAGCTTGGCTTCTCTGAAGACAGATGACATGAAATGTGGACTGGATTGTATATTCAATCACTAATATTGAAAGAAGAGGGAAATGATTATCTACCTTGCTATATAGACTTTTTTGGCATGCGCAGTTGTTATATGTCTATACATATAGGTAATTTTCAATTTATATTGGAATAAAACAGAACTGAACAGTGATGGTGACTTTTTTTCTTGTGTTTTACATGTTGAATAATATGGAATAATTTTCTCTGCTTAATTTTATTCAATTCATATTTAGCTTTTCACATATATTTCCTCTCAATCTCTGCACACACACACCACACACACACACACACAGAGTGACCATAACTCAACATGCACGTTTTTTTCTGCTTTCCCATGTTTTGGCTAGCAAAGCAAAACACAGCAATATATTTCCCAGCATACAAGCTCAGATGAGATTTATTGCAGCAACAATATAAAGCCTTTATGAAAAAAATATCAGAAGTTATTGTCTACTAAATATGAGCTCTCTTAATACAATCAGATTTCTTGAACCTCTCCCACCTAAAAAGCTAGAAGAAAAAAATCTTTTGGATGGAAAATAATAGTTACTTTCTGTTTCTTGTTTTGATAGTGGCCAGTTCTGAGTTTAGATGTATTACATTGATAAACACTAATAAGTGTTAATGCTATTCCTTTGTATTGTCATTTCACTTGGAATAATCTTGTATTGAAATGATTATATATCTGAAGTGTTTTGAGTACTTCATATTCATTTGATATGTATCTAAGAACATATAACCCTTAGAAAATAAAGAATGGCATATACAGGAAATGTATATGGGGGGGCAGGTCACAAAATACAGTGCAGAAACATACTAAAAACTATAGAACTGGTATGTGGAAACTCAGAATAAGCTGAAGTCCATGAAGGATGCTAATAATATAAACAAGAACTTATTTAGATATGTTCAAAATAAAATAAAAAAGTAAATGAAAAGAATCAGTAAGCCATATGCTCAGTGAAGACAGTAACGGATTAACAGATAACAAAAATAAAAGTTGCTTGGTTCCCATTTTAGTTCAGTCATCTACAACAGAAAGGGTCTCGTGAATGACATTTGTGAAAAACTAGAACACGATTGAAGTTTGAAATTGATAGAAATGTAATCAGAAAATGCCTCCTTATTTGAATGAGTTGAAATCTCCAGGATCCAATTAATTGTTTCCTAGGATACTAAAGGATGGTCCGGCCATTATGCATTATCCTTGAAATTCATGAAGTCCCAATTGATTGGAAAGAAGCGTATGTCTCCAAGTTCAAAAGCAGCAGAGGAAGAAGATGCAACAAATTACAAACAATTGAATTAGTCCTATATTCCTGAAAAGAATCTAAAACACATAGTAAAGTGATAAACCATGGATGAAATTATCAGAAGATGGCGCAGATTTGTCAAAAATAAAGCATGTCAAAGCAACCATAATACCTCATTTGTTTGATCAGGTGGAAATGCTGTAAACTTAATGTGTCTTGTTCAGTAAAGTACTTGACAAGTACCCATGTTATTCTGATCAGCAAGCTACTTATCCATTAGTTGGATGACATGATAAAGTATAACAGGCTCAAATCATACTGAAAGAATGCTCATCAGTAAATTCTTATCAAATTGGACAGTATTATCAAATAAATTGCTACAAGGATCAGCCTTGGGTATTCCATTGTTCAATATTATGAATGATATAGATGGATAGGTTGATAGAACACTTACTATACTATATGTTTGATTTATTTGTTACATTTATATCCCATCTTTCATTCAGGAACAGATTTCAAGGTGATAGTTATTCTCCTTTCCGTTTCTTCTCCATAAGATCCTGTAAGGTAGATTGAACTGTGAGAAGAAATGATTGCCCTTGTGGTCTCCTAGGGAGCTTCTGTGACTGAGGATGGACTTGAGCTTTGGTCTGTCGGGTACCAGTCCAACATTTGGAATAGTTAATACCCTGGAAAATGGAAACACTATTAAAACAACACAGCATTCATAAATAATGCATACATTAAAACAATATAGTGATAAATACAATTAAGTACAAGAAATGGAGAGTTAGAATTATAAGAAAACCAAAAATACCAGCAAAGCAAAGAAATCATTGCATAATTTTTACCAGCTTTTAAAAGTGCAGCCATGATAGATTGGATAAGAGGAGGAGAGAAAACCTGATTCTATCCCTCCAACTTCTAAAGGTGGGTATCAATCAATCAATCCCAACCCCATGGATATTATTCCAGGAGTCTATGCTACTTTATCAGGTTCCTCGATATTTAATTGTCTAGAAATGCTCCGATAAAGATTTATCATTAGTTGTATTAATTAAGTTGTGCTTAAATCATTGTTATATCATCATGTTCCTCAAAAAATCTCTTGTTTCTAAATCCAAAAGTGCCTTGTACTCCTTTAATTAAATGTTGCTTTTAAATCTTCTCTGATTTGCTTATCTTTTAATATTTATGCGCTGTAGCTTCAAGCATTTTTGTTAGATATATGCTCAGATATAATGTTGGGGGTATATCAAGTAAGTCTATTCTTTTAGATTAAGCAAGTAAACAATCTACATACATGAGTATTTTTAAAGTTAAAATTTAGGGATTGACTGGGAGGTTTATAAAATTAGGACATCTTTGCAATTATATTTTCCTTAAAAAGAAGGAAAGTTGATTATACTATAGCCTTTTTTATCTATATGCAAATGAAGAAAGAAACTAGGAAAGATTACCTATAGCTACTATGACAGCCCAAATAATATTTTTTCTTGTAATGTTGATGTGTCACTAGTGATATGTCTAGCCAGAGTCAGTATACATTCAGACTCTATTCAATGGCTGCCAAACAACAGCAGCCAAGACATCACACAGATTTTTAAAAACTACTT
>JAPKID020001593.1:0-14534 GCA_026931265.2 Tropidonophis doriae
TAAGTATTCCAGCTTCCAGAATTCTCCAGCCAGAAAAGCTGGATTTCTGGCAGCTGGAGTCCTTCATACTTAATGTTGCAAAGGTGGGGGACACCTGTTGTAGACTGTATGGACTAGAACACAGTCAGTAGTCTAGCTAGGTGCTTAAAACCTTTTCTCCGTAGTATTCATTTCCTTTCTAGCAAGGCTTGATTAAACTTTTTTTTTCCATTCTGGGGCTAAGTTCAGTCAATTCTAGAGGAAGGGGTGGGGTGTCACTTGGCACAGGAAAAGATGTTTATCTTGAAGTTTTGAGGTTGTTTTTTTTTCTCCTCTTTGAGGTGCCTAGCAAATAAGTTTTCTTCTTACCTGTGAATATTCCAATTAAATAATAAGAAAATTAATGGTTATTGGTTACTCTATTTGAACAGTTAAGTGATTTTTCAGACTTTTGGTGGTTCTTCCTATGGCAGCCACAGAGCACATTCATGATGTACCAGTCTGCTTCCTATATCTCTCTGGCCATAGAAAGTTTGGTTAAATGTTTAGTTGTATTAAAAAAGAAACTGTTACTGCTGCCATAGATGAAGGTTAGTGAAAAATTACCTAAAATACAGAGCAGAACGGGAATTTGCAATCAATCTTCTCCAGAAAATCGAACAAAAGGAATGTGGTAGATAATAACAAGTGGCTTCAAGGGAAAAGATACACAATCTATAACTTAGCTTTACTTTTGGCTGACCAGAATGGCTCTAAAGAGTGTGCAGGATTATAGCAACAAGCAAGTTAAAACAACAACAAAAAGTGATGGGTTGAAGTAGGAAGGATAGGTGTCTATATTTCAGCTATAAAATCTGCACTTTGGAATTAATCTTGATAGATACTGTAGACTGGTGTTTTTCAACTTTGGCGACTTTAAGTCCTGTGGGTGGGGGATTCTGGGAGTTGAACTCCACAGGACTTAAAGTCGCCAAAGTTGAGAAACACTTATATTTGTGGACAGCAGAAACACTTATATTTGTGGACAGCAGAGAATAATTGTCTACAGCAGATTACTAGTATCTCGCAGCTGATCTCCAGCATTAACCAGGTTTAAGTCTGGTTCGACTTGGATAGGAAATCAACATGAGTTCTCATGAGTTGTAGACTTAACTGAGAAATTGAAAAACTATATCCTGGATGAAAGCAGCGATAAATCAAGTTGCAAGAAAGCTTGTAGGGTTTGCAAGTAGTCCTCAGGAATTGAATTCAAGGAGAGGCTAGGTTCAAGTACAGGCAATCCTCAACTTACAGCAGTTTATTTAGTGACCGTTCAAAGTTACAGCATTGAAACAAGCGAGTTACAACCGTTTTGCACGCTTACGACCGTTGCAGCATTCCCATGGGTCATATGACCAAAATTCAGATGCTTGGTAACTGGGTCATATTTATGACAGTTGCAGGGTTGTGGGGTCATGTGATCAGCTTTTGCAACCTTCTGACAAGCAAATGGGGAAATCACTTACCAACTAACTTAACAAATGCAACAATTCACATCATAACGGTTGCAAGAAAAGTCGTAAAATGGGGCAAACTTGCTTAACAAAGGTTTAGCATACATTTTGGGCTTAACTGTGGTCATAATTTGAGGACTAGCTCTACAGTTAACATTCAGAGAGGAAGCACAGTATTGACTCCAATGCTCAGCTCTGAAAACCACAGAGATAGTTTTTAAGTCTCTCTCCTCCTCTTATAAAGAGAAGAGTGCAAGCAATATTCAGCTGAATATCTTCCTGGATTAAAATGTCATTATGCAAAGGCTCTTGTTTCTTTGCTTCTATTGACAGCTTATCCTTGTTTCTCTATCCTGTGCTGGGAAATGTGACTTCATTTATTTTCCATTGGGCATAATCCTTGAGTGCAATTGCAACATCTCATTTTTATGCTTCCTTGATTATTTTAAAAAAGCATGACTTAGTGGAAAAATCCTGACCTCCTCTATCTCTGCAGCTGTTACAGATAAGATTCTTCAGGCTATTTAAATCACACACAAAACATATATATTTGGGGGCTGTTTATTTAAAGAAATCATTTATTCCTTACTTTAAAATGGGGTACGTCAGCATATTTTCGAAATGGCTATTCCACTTTGACCTAATGTGCTTACCATAACAAAGAAGGTTTAATGCTATTCTGTCCTGTGCTGCTGTTGTAGATATAGGAGATGTGTTGTTTCCTTAGTGCGGATGCATATTGGCTTATCCAAATTATGAATTTGGAGCTTGGCTGCAGTTCATCTCTTCCTCCAAATGCTCCTGATAGTGTTGGTTGAGGATAATGGGAATTCTAGTGCTGAATAGTTTGGAAATGCTCTTCTGAGGAAAGCAACTTTTAATAAATGCCAACATTTCCCCCCTCTTGAATAGGGATACAAACTTGATGCTTTATACACAACCTGTAGAATCCATGCAGGGCCCATTTGGTCATCTGATGTGTTTTAATGGTGAGATGGAAACTCCAGCATAGTTTATAAAATACCTAGGATGGAATAGATCAGACAATAATATTGCCGTTATTTCCATATGAGCTTTAATAGATATTAGTGTTATCTGAAGTTTTGAAAACTATCTAGGTAGCATAGTAGTTGGATATTTATATAATACTCAGATTTGTTGGAATGCAGCTCTTAATATTTCTAGGTCAAATGCATGTGCTGGTTTGAGAGCTAGTGTCTAAAACATCCGAGAACACCAGGGTCAGCAAAAATCTGACTAAGGAAATGGTATCTGTTGAGTATCTGCAAAGAGCTCAGACAGAGGCCAGTGGAATTGTCAAGATGTTGGTTTGCCAACAGTAACATCTGGCAGTACTAACCTGGCCAGAGTAAAATGGTAGGTTACATAATGTAATGGCTGAAAGTATATTTGTGTATGATCTGATATTGGCAAGAATCCAGTGGAGTATCAGGCATAGAGACGAACAACCCTTCCAAGAGGAGAATTTGAGTCATAATATAGTGAGTTGCCTGATGATGTCCAGTTAGTCAAGCATTACCATAATTCATACATTATGGGTGACCCAGGCCTAGCTCCAGAACTGAACTATATATAGTGATGTTTCAGGAAGTTGATGGGCAGGACATCTGTTGCATTTTGGATCCTTTGTGCACTATAATCACATTTGATACTTATTTATAGACATTAGAGTAACTTGAAAATCAATTTTCTGAATGTCCTTTGTGTACAAAATGCACAGAGTCTTCCTTATTTAACTATTTGTATGGTCTATATCTCACAAATACAGCAGCTGAGTAAACTTTTTTAAAAGAAAAAAATCTAATAATCAAGTGCAACGTTCATGAAGTCCAAAAAATCCCTTCTATTTTGCCAGTCAAATAACAGACTAATAACCCACCAGATCTTAGGAAAAGGAAAGCCCTTGGTACCTTAAGGAAGACTGACAGGGTCAGGCTTGTCTAGACTTTGAGAGGAATGCCTTTTCCATGAGGGCAGGTGCTTATGCTTGAAAAAGTGTATCTCCTGTATCCTGCTAGAGGGCATTACTCCATAGAAATAGAACTTACCCATCCTATTGGGTCCAGTCAAATGAGCAAAGGTAACAATCTCATAAATAACTTAAACTATCATGTAGGGATTCATAAGTGATCATCAGAACCTTAGCTTGTACCTAGAACCCACCCTGTGAGCAAGTGCAGCTCAAGGAACGGTGGTGTTATATGAACACATCATGACATGCTTGTCATGATGTGTTCTTGCATCATGGCAGTTGCAGCTTCCAAATGTTCTTCAAGGCCAGCCTATATAGAAAGTGTCATCTAAAAAGCCTGAATGTGAAGAATGTTATTGACAGCTTGTAACCTGCCCATAGACTGAAGATAGATCTTGTCCAAATTGTACCAAGGCCTGCTTGTTTTCAGGCATGCTTGTTTTCAGTCAAAGATGCCTTGACTTTAAATCAGGTTGTGAAGACTGCATTCCCTTGGGATGAGGTGACCTTTTGACTGCCATTAGTGCCAAAGTCCTTTTACCTGTCAGCCAACTAGTAAATGCAAGGAAAGAGAAACTGATGGGAACCTCTGGCTCCCTAGACATTGTTGCTATCATTCCTTACCAGTATTCATGCCTGCTGCTTGAAGTTGTAGATCAATAACATCTGGAAGGCTTTAAAATAATCACTTATGGAAAGCAACAAAAAAAAATGCCTGAAACTCTCAGCTGCCTATTATGCTCTAAATCTTACAATAAGGTATCATATCAGTTTAATTGTAATAATATGGACCTGAGTTTAAAACATTTTTCATCTTTGAAGTTTATAGGGGGATATTTGGATAGCTGTGAATTAATGAAAATGTAATGGAAATACATTGGATTGGAGATATTGATTACTGTAAATCTCTCATTTCAGATTTTCCCCGACCCTTCAGATTTTGATCGTTATTGTAAGCTGAAGGACCGCCTCCCTTCCATTGTGGTGGAGCCAACAGAAGAAGATGTGGAGAGTGGAGAATTAAGATGGCCACCTGAGGAGTTCCTGGTTCAGGAAGAAGAGGAACAGAACTGTGATGAAGCAAAGAAAGAGAGCAAGGAACAGTAAAAGCACCGAAGATCTTCTGTTCTACTCAAGATGTTAGGCCATCTTGAGGGAGAGAGAACAGCTTTCTGAAGGGTCTTTTCTACAAAAGACATTCAATTTTGCACCTGCAAGATCTTAGTTTTTTTCATATTCTCTATTGAGAACTGAAGCGCTTGTCGTGACAATCTCCAGCTGAAACTAAGAAAGTTTGGGCAGGCAAAGCAAGCCAAAAATGATTGCCCTTCTCAAGATCATTGTTGAATTCTGTGATGGTTGCCTGGGGCAGCCAGGAAATTAGAGGGCGCTTTGGTGGAGGAATAGGCCAGCAGGAAGCATGCTTCTTCTGAAGTGTGTGGTATTAGAAGAAATAACTGCAAGTATAAATGCAGCTGAGTTCTGTAAGGGACTGCCTCTGGCTACAAATGCATGAGAATAGTGTTCATCTCTCAAAACCTTGCCTTCTCATAGTGTTTTTTCTGGTTTTATGTGTGCATGTGTTTAGAGGCTGGAAGACAAGCCACTGAAATGCTCCTATGACACGTTAGGCAGTCTTCCTGCAGAACTCCATAGAGCCATGGGTCAATAAATAAGTTGGCCTTCTGCAGCCTAGTGTCCTCTTAAAGTCACATCATCTTTGTTAGGCTGCAGGGTCCGGCATTGGCTTGCTCACCCGTTGCACATAAACTATATTTTTTTAATGTCTTTTCCTTTCTTGGCACCTCTTTAGGCATGCATTTTAACATCGCAGTGAATAGCTTTGTATGGCCATTGTGCTGTTGACTGTAGAAATGGCCTTTACTACTTGTTCTGCAGTTATCTTGTTTAGGCTGTAAACAGTCACATTTTGTTTTATTTGGGAGGTAGGATTGTGGAAGAAGTGCTTCTTCAGAAAAAACTTCAGGAGATTTTGACATGGAAAACAAAAAGTATATTTTCTTTCCTGCTACTGAAGCTGCTGTTTCACTTTCTCCATCAGCAATGCTGCTGTGAAATATGGCTTTTTCATCAGGACTGATTTATGAATTTAGTCATGCGTTATGCTGGATCAAGGGCTCATGATGATAATACAGAGCCAACCAAGGCTGTTAACTAGGAAGACCTTAAGAGAATTGGTATCCCCTTTAAAAGCAGGATGGCGAAAGCAGGGCTTATCTTCAAAAACAAAAGGTATTACAGCGTCTCAGTATTGTGGAGAAGATAACACTTTTTTTGAACCAAGGATTTTTTTATTGACTTACCTTGTTCACAGGTTCTAAATTTCCCATTATCTCTTTCCTCGTGCCCCATGTATCTCTCTTCTGAGAAGGCAAACAAATAATTGGATAAGATAAAATTGGCAGCTTTATTAAAAAGAAAAACACTGTCTGACTTCTTGGCAGGAAGTTCTACAAAGCTGAAATTTCAAGTACGACTTTCAGATATTAAAAGCCAATGATTCCATATTAATTTTGCAGAAACTAAAATTTCGTAATGTATAAACATTATAGCCTTAACAAGATAGTCAAAATAATCCTTAGTTTCCCATGATCTTTTCTATTCCTCTCCTACTTCATTGGAACTCTTATGTATGTGCTATATATAAAAGACACGCATACACACACGTACACATATTTTTGATACCTCATGAGTAGTAAAATTGCTGGTAATGGATTAGAGTTGCTTGTTGAAATCAGCAGGGTTACTTATTTCAGTCTCGTCTCGCATGTGTTTTCCACATAATGGCAATAACTTAACAGCTGTGAATCATTGTTACATGTGGATGTGAGATTGTAGGGATGTAGTTGGGTGTTCTTGTGTGTGTGTTTTTCAGCCAAGAACCTGTAACACATATTCTACCTGTCTTGGTGGATGTTTGAGCATCACTGAAATTTGTCTTGCACCCTTGCCTTGTCAAGGTTGCTTTAAAATGAATGGATCCAGATGTTTTTTGTATCCCTGAATCTGTTCTTGTCTTGGTGTTCAGTACAATGAGCTTTCACACTTGCACCCAACCTGAATTGCCCTATTTTTTCGCCCTTCAAAATTCACTTTTTGGTTCTCCATTGTTGTCCCATTTTGAAGTTGTCAAATGTTAACCACTCAGACTCAGAAAAACAAAAATCCTTAATGCTTTAAGGACAGAGTGGGGTTGTTGTTTGTCTTTGAATATTTGCATATCATTTTTCTGCTTTTTTAAAAGATACAATTGTTGCTTGTATTTCTGTCACTTTTGAATGTGTCTGAGGAACAAAGCACTCCAGTGGAACTTTTCCTGTTATATATTACATTCTATATTTCTGTAAAATTCTTTTTTGAGCCTCAGGGAAAAAGCTAGCATTTTTTTCAAACTACTTTTGTCACTGTGACAGTTGTAAATAAAGTTTGAAAATGCTTTCCAAATTCTTAAGAGGTGTCCTATTTATTTACCTTATTTAAAGCTTTGACTTTCCCACAGCTTTTTGAATAAACATTTCTCACAAATTCTGAAGAAGGTGGAATCATCTCACTGAACAGAGCAATCATAGTTTCATTTTACGTTAAAGATGGTGAGAAGAAGATCCATTGGTATAGTGCAGTGATGGCTAACCTTTTGTCTAGCATGCCGAAATTGCACCCCCGTGCCCTATTTTGGGCCTAGCAGGCCTCCCTGAAGCCTCCTGGGACCAGAAATGGGCTGGGGGGGGGGCGTGCCACACTCCCACACATGTGTGTAACCCTCCTAAACCCCCCCCCCCGCACATGTCTCCCACATGCGCAGCAGAGACCCAAAAATCAGTTGGCTGGCAGGAAGCACGCCCATGTGCACAGTGGAGCTGAGCTGGGCAATGCCTTGCGTGCCGGCATAGAGGGCTCCGCATGCCATAGGTTCACCATTACGGGTATAGTGGCAGCACATTCACTGTCCTCTCTTTCACCAAAGCCAGGAGGATCTGATTTTTGACTATTCTCTACAATAGAGGTACCATGTCTTTTGACCCCTGAAATAAGCACTTGGTCTTATTTTCGGGGTGGTCATCTTATTTTTGATGTGCAGGAGGCAGCGAGCTTGGTCACCTCATGACAGCTGCTATGTTGCGATAGTTTCAGGGAGGGCTTATTTTCGCCCATGTGCTTAAAAGCCCGATTGGGCTTATTCAGGGAGGGCTTATTTTAAGGTTAGTGACTTTGCGCCAACCCTGTGTCTGCAGAAATGTAAAGCCATTTCTACAGATGTGTCACTGAGAAATGGGCATTTGAATCTCATCCCAACAGAGTATACCTCTGCTACCTTCCTGCCCCTCAGGCAGAGCAGTTATGTTATCCAACTCTGGTGACGTGAGGAACGTGATGGCAGAATGACTGTGGGCTCCTGCTGGTGCAATACTTGCACCATTTCCTTAGCTACTTTCCCAGGAGGGTAGGAGGGCAACCAAAGCTGCACCTTAACATCATAAGATCTATTGGGTTATTGCATAAACGTAAATCCAAACACATGTATAGCAAAAAAAAAGGCATTTCAGGAACACTTTTAATCTAAACCAGAGGTTCCCAAACTTGGCAACTTTAAGACTTGTGGACTTCATCTCCCAGAATTCTGGGAGTTGAAGTCCACAAGTCTTAAAGTTGCCAAGTTTGGAACCTCTGATCTAAAGCAAGCAAATCAAAACATTCACAAGTGGGGTTAGGGGAAGCTTTTTCTAAGATATTCCTCCACTCCTTGCCATCCTTGGGAGGTGGATTTAAGTAGAAAGGCATCGCCAATTATCACCAGGTTGGCCCTTGTCAATTTTTCTGTGTGTACACATAAAAGACATTTCTTCAGCTGGAGGAAAGCCATACTATCATCTCAAGTCAGGAAGATATGAAGTGGAGCTCACTGCTTTGTACAGAAGGCCCCAGAGTTTCTCTTTTTGAATGGACTCTGCTTGATTTTTTTTTCATTTCATTTTATTAGATTTCTACCCCGCCCTTCTCCTAAAAAGGACCCAGGGCGGCGATCCATAGATGGAAGCATGGACTGAGTCAAATAGTGTCTATTCAAGTTAAAGCTTTAAGATTAAGAATATTATACTTATCGCAGAACACCATTACGAATAGAATGCCTTGTGAGGGAAAGATGACCCTTAGGTAGTTCTAGAAGTAAAGTGGGAGGAGATATTGTTTGTTTTTAGTTCATTTCAAGGAATTGTTGCTACATAATGCTGGATTAACATAAAAATTAGCTAGATAGCTTCTCTATTCTCCATCCCCATCACAATGGCTTTATGTTTTGTGTTAATCTAGCTGATGTTTCCAAGGATTGCATGGTAAGTGGGCCTGTACAAAACAGCAAAAGTCCCTCTTCACAACAGTGAACACTTTTTCCTCACCAAGGAATTGTGGATTAGTTCCGAGCCTTCTCTGGTATGTTGGATCACCAGTCTCTGCTTCCAGCAAACCGCTGCTGCAGAAGAGCAGCTGTACACACACACAGGCTATTCTGAACATAGAGTATTTAAATCTTATTCTTATGTTCCACAAAGATTCTGTAAAATACAGATTATTTATGCTGAATAGAAAAGGTAAAAATGACCCCTATTAGAGATATATTTAATGCTTTTTTCAATGATCAAAAACAAGTTGCAGCTTTAAATATGCTATCTTGATCTTTTTTATTACTAAATGATTTTACAAAATATTATTAAATGGCAATATGTTGTTACACTAAGCTTTAACATTTTGGGGAGTTACAAGTTAGCAGGAATTGTTAGCTGTTTAGCTGTGATAATGGCTATTTTTAACTCTGATAATGTATGTTCTTTATCATTTTATCTGTTTCCCAAGTTAATTGTTTTACCAGACGTGATTAGCGGATACTTTAAAATTGCCAAAAAAAGAAGGAAGAATACCCATTCCGTACCTCTTCTACCTGAACCATTTTAATCATCATTTTGAACTTTTATATCAGTTTTCAAAGAATTGAAAACTGATAAACGTTCATGGTAAATCTACAATGTCTGATCTGCAAAAGTTCAAAGGACCACCAAATGGTATATAAGAACATTCCTTAGGTACCAACCGGTGTTACTGGAGTTTTGCACTCCAAACATGTTTTCCCTAATGTTCTAACTCTTTGCATATGATATTGAAAGAACGGTTGTCTACAATCATTTTTAAGTATTAAATTTATGACATAAATGAATAATAACATGGACTTGACTACTTTTACAGGTGTTCCTTGATTGATGCTGTGAAGAACTTGCTTTATCTTCATTGGGAAGCTGTATCTATGAACAAATCGATGTGCACAATTAGTAATCAATTCATATGATTGATTGTTGCAGGTGATTGTTTGATTTCCAGAATAAAATGTGCCACAAAATAGGAAAGACTTAGATACATCCACTCCTTTTCAGCAAGTTCAGTTGGGGAAAAAATAATACTCAGAAGTCTTTCTCTTTAAACTCAAGAAACAAAATCCGAAAGTTGATGATGGAACTTTATTTTCTATGAAATGTTATTTCTGTGGGCCATGAAGAGGAGAAACCAACATAGGAAAGAAAACAGGGAGGAAGGTAACCACAAAGGAAGCATGTACTGCACATTTATTCTGTAAAACAGACCTCTGAGCTGCAAGCTCACCATGAATGTACCCAGAAACCACCAGCTTTATCTGATAAAAACAACTGAAGAAGTGAAGCATGCATAAAGAAGAGGATGTCAAGTTGAGTACGAGAAAATCCTCACCAATTCTTTGACTGTATTTTTTGTACTTCCTCCTTCAGCCTGTGCTTCTTAATATGTTCTTGTCTGCATGGCATTTCCTGCTGTTGGTAAGGTTCTTCGTGTGTGCAACTTTATTGTTCTCTAAAATTAAATTATTCCTCCCCTCCATGAGTAAATATTCCAAACAGCTTCCTCTGATTAATGCATGACTTTACAGTGGCCTTTTAAACCTAGGTAGAAGGCAGGAAACAATTCAAAAGAACAATAGGGCAACATTGATGATTTCTAGATATGCTAAACAACTATTCCCATCATTGTTGCCCAGCTTGACCACTTCATTGGAAATTGGGATCAAACAGTCATCAGGCTGTAGAAGTGTAAACATATTTGAAGTCTCCTGTGGGCATGGCAATGTATCTTTGAATTGAGGCATATGTGGCCTTTCTCTTGTTTCATCATGTTATAATTATTGTATCAGGAGCACGTAATTGTTACACATGACTTGCTCTGGTGGAATTGCCCCACTCCTAATCTAATACCCTATGGAGTGAGTTACTGATTGATCACAAGTCCACCAAACACTACCATAATATATAGTTTGTGGGGCTGAAAGCTTACATGCTGACAAATATCCCAATTATTTTGGCATCCTATGTTGTGATACCAACATAATTGCTGGTTTGTCTCTGGTTAATGGGCAGTGTTGATATTTCTCCTGGGCCATGGGATGAAGATGCAGGTCTGTGTTATTTCGGCTGAGTTTTATGCTCTGTTTTGGGATATTGGCTTCCTCATTCCTTAGCTGAGGGTCATAGAATTTGCAATCTTTTCTGTCAATATAATACCAGTGTCTCTCCCAATGGTTACAACCTAAGTGGAACATTGCCCAATTGACTCTTACAGTATAATGATAAGTCCTAGTATATTCAAAAGGTTGAAAGTAGTATTGAAGTAATTTAATCACTTGGCACTGGGTTTCTCTGTAGGAGTGGATTTTTTCCATCACAGATTGGATAGTGTTACAGTCTTCCTGAGGTAAAACCTAAATCTATGCATTATAGATTATGTTCTCTAGTTTTTGTAGAAGACTGTTGAGACCATGTACAGCAGCAACATTTCTATTTGTTACGATTCTTCAACCACAGAGCCTGTTGCTAGTAAGAGATACTCCTTTGCATGATGATTTTATAGCATGAGACATATTTTTCCACAAGAGAAGATGTAGATTATGCTACAGAGCAGCCTATATCTACCTCAATCCAATTGTGTTTGAGACTGCAACTCCTAGAAACTGACCATGCTGCATGGAAGTTTTCAGTCTTAATACACTAGGGAGGTGCTGGTTTAGTGAAAGTCACTATAAAATTTGTGGGCAATTAAGCCTGCCACAACCTATACTTAATGTATGGAAGAAATACCTACAAACCTACAAACTTCAAGAATGGGTTGTTACAAGTGGTAAGAGAATTGTGGCATCCTGGATACAAGTATTAAAACATTATGGCATTCTGGAATAATACCTCCTTTTCTTTTCAATTTGGACAAATAAAATGGAAGAGCTTTATTTTGTACTATTTATATGCTAGGCCTGTGAAAATAGTTTAACTAGGCAATAACCGATTCATATTTCTCACATCTTTTCCTTTGCCTTGGGGACTTCTTGTGGAGACACGGTGATAGATTCATGTGCTCTTCAGGCAATTGTTATCATCCTGTGAGATTGCAGAACAGATCATGATAAATTCTCAACTTTGTTATGCAAAACAATTCCATTCCCTCTTCTCTAGAAAATTGTCAAATATTCTTGAGATTTTTCCTTAACAAAATATTACCTTTACAGCTCATTTGATAAGGCTACAGCTTAGATATGCCTACTTTCTGCTTCTGCCTGTGTTTGTATGTTTTTTTAAGACTACAGATACCACAATTCATTGTAACTGGACATGTTGGCTCACAGCGTTGAGATTACTAACATTAAAGGGTAACAGGTTACCTATTTCTCTCTCTGTATGTGTATGTGCGTGTACACATATGCATGTATCCATGCATACATATATATTAAATCAACTTTTCCTGTCATAAACCTTCTCCAGGACTTCACTTCCAAGTATTTCTAGCAACATCTACCCTGGTCAACACATATCTGGAAGACACCCAAATTGGGAAGGTTGATATGAATAAATCATGCACGGGTATGGAATAGGTGGTACCTAGCTCAATAATAGCATCTGTGAGAGGGATCTATGAGTTCTAGTAGACCACTACTTAAGTATGAGCTAGCAGTGTGCTCCATCTTCCAAAAAGGCTAGGTTGCAACCTAGTCCCAGTTGTAGGTTGCAATAACAGGTAGTTTCAAGAACATGTGAAGTGATAGCACCACACTATACTGCACAGGTGAGACCACCCTTGGAATACTGCATCCAGTTCTGGTCAACACAATACAGAAAACATGTTGCGATGCTAAAAAGAGTGCAGAGAAGAGCAACGAAGATGATAAGGGGTCTGGAGTCTCACCCACATAATGAACAATTGAGGGAACTAGGTGTTCGTCTCGTGAAGAGACGAACTTGGGGTAGCTAGCAAGCTTCCAGTATTTGAGGAACTATCAGGGTTATGATATGTTGACCTATGCTCTAAAGCACCTGAAGGCAAGAGAAGTAACAGATGGAAGGTCAATAAAAAATGATCCAACCTAAAATTAAGGAGAAATATCCTGATAATGAGAGAACAATTAATCAGTGGATGGCTTACTCCAGAGGTTGTGTTGCTCCATCAATGGAGCTTTTCAAGAACAGACTGGTCAGACATTTATCCAGAAGGTATAGGGTCTCCTACTTAAGTAGGGGCATGGACTACAATATCTCCAAGCTCTCTTCCAATGCTATTATTCTATGTTCTCTGCTCTTAGATATGAAGGGGTTAACACTGCTATGCAAAACAGCTTTCATCAAATTCCTCTTTTGAGCCTTTGTTAAAGCAAGAGATATTCTCCAAGATCAGTGGCCATCCCTAGCAGACAATAGCTTCATTGCTGCACTTGGGTATAATTAAACTACAGTGTTCTTCTTTGAATAAGCAGATGCAAACATCCTCTTTAATCTACTTCTCAGTGTTATATAGGAGAAATGCCAAATAAGAATAATCCATTCCTTTTTATATAAATAACTTTTTGTCACTTTATTATAAAAATGCCTTGAAAAGTGGCATCATGAAATAAATAAATAAAATGAACTATTTGAGGACATAGTTCACATGGATGTCTACAGATTTTTGTCCTGGAAAGAACATTCCTTTTATAACATGTATATTGGAAATTTTGAAATAATAGGTTCCCAACTATTAAACAGACCACTATTAATAATTTTACTACTATTTATTCAATATTACAAATAAAGTTGTATACTTGGAACTTTTGTTTGCAGCATTGCAGCTATTTCTCATCTTACAGGTGACTCATTCCAGTGTTTTTCAGGAACAGATTTTAAGAGCGATGCTTGTGTAATGCATTATCTTCTGCATTCACTGTTGTTTGTATCCCAAATTTAATCCAAGATAAAATGCAGCTGCCTGAAGACTTGCTGTCAGTAGCTTTTGGCATCTCAGTGCTGGGGAAATTTTACTACCACTACCACCATTTTTATTACGCACATGACTGCTGAAGGTGACATACTTGATTGTGGTATCACAAACACTGATACATAAAGGGATCCGACAGCTTTGCATAAGCCCTTTTCCATATCACAAGACCACACACTGGTTTTCTCAGTGAATTGTGAGTATTGTCCTGCCAACTGTTTTATAAGCAGTGGTTCAATGCTTTTAAGAGTCAAGGGAATTAGCAGTCCCTACTGACTGTCTCTACATGCTAGGGGATTATTCTGTGATATTTTGAGAGTAAAACATCTCCTGCTACAGATCTCTTAGGGGGCCAAATTTGGGAGTTCCACTTCCAGTAGATCCAAAACAAGGCGAGTGCTCATAGGAACAAAGTCCAGTGGTGTCAACCTTCCTTGAGGCCAATCGGTGATAAGGAACAAAGTAGATTGAAACGGTTTTGTAAATATAAGAATTTCAACTATCTCATCTGTTTAAAAAGAAAGACTACCGGCTCTCTAACAGGCTAGCAAAATGTATTCGAAAAATCACCTACACGTTTGAATGAAATATAAACCCATGTTCTCTATGAAAGTATCTCTTTGGGCACCACTTCAGGAAGACTTTTTCAGACAAGAAACAATGACGAGGCCAGACGGGTGGACTTATGACCAAACAAATAAATAAATAAAAATAAATCGAATAAAATCGAAATCGAAATCAAA
>JAPKID020001594.1:0-14533 GCA_026931265.2 Tropidonophis doriae
CAATATTACAATTAGTTAAGCAGATCCATGAAAATTAAAATACTTGCTGTTAGAAGAATATTTTCCTTTATTTTCCCTTCTTGCTTGGAATAAAAATAGAAGGGTCGAGCGCAGCGTCTACCTCCGCAAAAAAAAAAAAGCGGAGAATCCCAGCCGCCCAGAGCAGCAGCTGCCTGAACGGGGAGTCCCACTTTGCTCTCACCCCAGGGCCAAAAAAAAGCCTCTGGGTGCTCCGCAAAGGACTCTACCCTACAGTGCTGGCTCGCTCCAAATTCCTAGGGAATTTGGAGTTTTTCGAGGCATTTTAAGGTGTTAAAAACGCCTCTTTACGGGCGGCTGGAGCGGCAAGCTCTTCTCTGCATCTTTCTAGAGTCTCCACATCTTTTCTACATCATGGTGACCAAAACTGAATGCAGTGTTCCAAGTGTGGCCTTACCAAGGCATTATAGGCATTACCAAGGTATTAACACTTCACGTGATCTTGATTCTATCTCTCTGTTTATGCAGCCTAGAACTATGTTGGCTTTTTTTTTTTGCAAGGCTTTAGATTACACAGAATATTCAAGGACAACAAAATCATGTCTCTCTCTCCCAATTCTGAAAACACAGAAGGAGGCCAGCTAAATCTCAGATCTGTTTCTCATCCTAGGTGGTTTTTGGCTTAGCAGAGAGAAGAAATAAACCATAAAGGTAACTTTGATGTTGATCTTTGCACCTTTCCCCCCCTATTCACATAGGAAGGTGGAATAAGCACTAGAGATGAGGAAGGGCATCGTCTTTAGAAATTCATAGGAGGTGGAGCATTGGGCAGACTTCATGATCTAAAGGGCCTCTTTCTTTCACCAATATTACCAGCATGTATGCAGGCCTACCCACTCAACTCTTATGAGACTCCAGGAAGCAGATTCTCTGGTTAGTCCTTGACTTACAACCACAATTGAGCCCAAAATTTATGTTGGTAAGTGAGACAGTTGTTAAGTGAATTTTCCCCATTTTACAACCCATCTTGTGTCTGTTGTTAAGTGAATCACTGCAGATATTAGGTTAGTAGCACATTTCTGAATGAATCTGGCTTGCCTGTTGACTTTGTTTGTCAGAAGGTTGCAAAAAGATAATCACCTGATCCAGGGACTCTGCCATTATCTTAAATAGGTGTCAGTTTGCCAAGTGTATGGATTTTTATCATGTGACGATGGGAATGGTTTGGTGAAAAAACGGTTGTAAGTCACTTTTTCATTGCTATTGTAATTTGAATGAATGAATAGTTGTAAATTGAGGGCTATCTGTATAGGGGCACTCCATGCAGCTTGAGTCTTCACACACAGCATAACTTGGAATAATGCTGTAACTTAGTGATATAACCTGGCTACTTAGCCAGACCAGGCAGTATTGCTGATTAGGAATTCACAAAAACTGGAACCAAGGCTATTGCATGCAGGCCCTGGGCATTTTTCATGTAAAAGAAGTTTTACAACTACTTCATACATTTAATAAGGTAAGCAGAAGCCCCTTTTCCCCAGTCCTTGAATGCCTAAAGATAGCCATTCACAGAAAATCAGAGACTTCATGAAAGCAAGTCAGAAAGTAACACAGCAGGCCAGGAAATATAAGGTAGAGTAGACCATGCTCTAGTTCCTTTTTCCTAAGTAGTGAACCCCCTCAAGATTTGGCCAGCAGTAGAGATGGGATTCAGTCCCAATCAGGCCAAACTGTAGGGCCACACAGAAGTTTTCTGTGTGGTTGTGCACCCACGCAGATATTTTATATAATTGTGTCCAAATGCTGAATCAGATTAAAAAGCATGTCTTAATAGTATTTTTCATTCTCAGAAAATTCGTTTGGATTACAACTATTACTGAGGCAGCAGCTAGTCTAAATGAAATATATTCAGCAGCCAACAAAATCTTTGACCACAATAGTGGTTTTGGCTTCTTTCAACTGCTGACAGATTTCGAGAGGATTTTAAACTTAATAAACTCCAACTAGGAGAGATATTGGGCCATAATGATGATAATCATTCTACTACAGAGACAATTTATTTCTTGGACCTTTATTAATACAAAAAAAAAGGAAATGTTTGTTTACCAGTATTTCGAAAACATCACATTTACCCAGAGAATAACTTCATATTAAAATATCAAGCAAACACTACAATCAAAAGATGAAATGTATTAATATCAAAGAAAATATTTTTCCCTCCCCATGAAGTAATGACTCTAACCCTAACTGCACAAGGTCATAAATGTGTGGCAAAATGATCAGAGCATCTTGAACCTTTCTTTGTTAATGCATTATCTTTTTGTGCTTTTTTCAGCTTGGTTTTGGACAAAGGGTTGGGGGAAACTTATAAATCTCAGACCAGACCACCAATGCAGTTGCATAAGTGCAACAAAGAATAATCATAAGATGAATTTATCCCACTTATACATCTGCAGGAAATCCTACTTGATGCTCTAGTATCAACCTATATTACAGATATCTTTACTCAACATGGTTGTTGCCACTAATGTTGTAATCCTCCCTTGGAAGGTAATGGAAATTTCCCAACACTCATTTAAACCTGCTCCAATTAACTAAGAACCAGCATGAAAAATGCCAAATCCAGCCTAAACATCTGGTGGACTCTGCAACCCACCATAACAAGAATGACAAGAATAACTTTCACCTCTATCACATCAGGGAATACCACGCTCCATAATATTACATACTGCAAGGGTGGACCCCATCCTCATATCAATAATATATTGAATAATTTTTGAAACAATTTAGAGCTTTTTTCTAGAAGTCCAGAAAACTATGAACAATTTTTCCAGAAAAGAAAAGCATCGCGATAACTACTCTTCGTTAGGACCTGATTCCAACTCAGTAAGCTAAAACTTCAAGATAATAGTGAAATCTTATTTAAGTGGATGGAGTGTTCAAACATGTTCAGTATTTTGCTGCCATAATTCCTATGGCCCTATTCTACTTGCTAAGAAGATTTTTGTTGGAGGAACAGGAAGAGAAGTTTAGTTTCCAAGAAGTACTAAAACCACAGAATTTGGAAATTAAGAATGTGGCTCACAATTAAATTAAGCAAAGCTTTTGGAACCAGAATATGATATGGCATTGTGATGAACATTTATTTTGCATTCCAAACCCACAGTTTACTGTATCAAATTCAAAATTGAATAAACTTAACTGTATCTCTGGGCATCTACCCCAAAGTTATGATATATGGTCCATCTTTCTTAATAGGTAGAACGAAAAGTCCTTGATATTATTTTCGCACTATTTTTTCTTCCAGATTCCACATATGAACTCTCTATTTGTATCCATCAGTTAATCAAAGACCTGAATATTCAAGGAACTCGTTGTTTATGGATATCTGGCCTTTCTTTCAAGGTTTGAATGAGAGCTAAATAGAGCAGTTCATGTGATTGAAATGAATGGCTTCTGCCAAGTGGTTTTTGCAGAGTTGGGTCTTCTGGCACAAGTCAGCTTTTAGGAATTCATTTATGAACTTGGGGTTAGCTAGAAACTCTGGAATTTAAATTTATGTCAAATACTATGGTTTATCCTGATAGAATTTGAGAAGAAATAGTAATCAATTTCCTGAAGTCATAATATTCCGAAGAGACAGCTAGACGGTTTCATGATTGGTTACTTATTTTTGTTTTACATTTTTTTGGGGGAAAAAAATACTTTTTGTGTAAGCCCTAAGTAAGGAAAGATTTTAATCACACTTGCCTAGTTCTTGCAGAAAAAATATTTATATCTGTACTTAGAACCAACCTCTTTAAAATATAGCCCATGCTAGACTCATGAGACTTATCAGCTGACCACTCTTATTCAAATTAAAATATTTTCATTGCATTTATATTCCAACTTTCTTGTAAAGAGTTCACGACAGTGTGCATACTTGGGTTTCTTTCGCTCACATTCATTCTCTTTCTTACAAGACAACAGTGAGATGATTTAGTCAAGATATGTTTACTAGCTGAACTAGCAAATTCTCATACAGATTAACATTACGGGTTGATCACTAAATTACATTTATCCACATCAAAATATAATCATATTCCCCCCTTAATCCCTTTCCTGTTTCTTTTAAGGCAGCAACAAACTAAGTAAATAATTAGTTTGATTTTAAGGGAGCCCTCAAAAAAATATAGGGGTTGCTGATAGGGGTCAGATTTTCTGGACTTTGAGAATAGGATGGAAATTGATAAACCTTCCTTAACAAACCAATAAACAAAAATAGAGGTACTGAGCATGTCATGAGAAGCAGTTTCCTATTATTATTTTTCAAACTGATCATTTTAAAATGCACAATATTATGCCTTTTGGCTTCAGTTTCTAAGTATGCTCAACCATTTTTAAAAATTAATTTATCCATTCCTGAGGCAAATGGACGAGGTTCAGAATCAGTTCATTATATTGTCTAATTTTAATCAGGTATTTGCATGTATGCCTACATAACCAGCTGTTTTAATTATTCCATTCATAAATTAAAACTAATAACAATATTAGATAAGTTGCTTTTGTAAGTAGTGCACAAGAATCACTCTGCCTTTTCAATGCAACTATAAATTAATTTCTGGCTGCTACTTCTAGGTGACCAGAATCATTCACTGAATATATTAATAATCTGGCATCTTGCCTGTATTTTTGATTGGCTGGGGTTTTACTGGAGTGACTTGATAAACAAAAGGCAATAGGTTCAAAGAGGAGCAAAGTAATTTAAATGATTAATCAAGTGCTAAAACTAGTTTCACCTCTTCTGTTTTACAAACTTAATATCACCCTTGTGAGGGGAACAAGATACCCATCTGGAATTCTCATTTGAAATATTAGATTGAAATTCAAAAATTCAGCCAAGCAGTATGGCTTGTAGTAATATCCTGTTGGATAATAAATTGCATTAATCTTACTTAAATTTTCCATCTAAATCATGTCTTAAGACCGTATTATAGCAGGGCAATATGCCTTGTTTTTAAAGCATTGTGCTACTGAAACAGTTATTAAAAGAGAAGGAAAAAAAGTCTCTTCAGTCTTTTTGGGTTCTTTTGCTTTTAGCAAGATTGCATTTACCCCCTAATATTAATAAATCCCTGTTAAATATTTTGGCACTCAGAAAAGACAGTCTGGCTTCATTGGCCAACACTTATGTTTTTGTAAGAGGAGATAAGAAACCAGCCTACTGCAAACACTTGAGAAATTATTTTTTATTATTTATATTTGCAATTTCTTGGCAAAAAAATAGATCCATGGACCAAAATAACTTGCATGTATTCCCAAGATCCCCAAGTAGTATTTCTCTATTGCTGAACATATGTGTGTTGCATGTTATATGGAGATATTCTTGCTATAAAGCATGAAATAATAATGCTAACAATATCATCCCTCAGGATTTGGTTATAAACAACTGTAAACAGAGATGGTTGTAAGGGGTAAAGTGTTCTAGCTGCCTTTTGCATTAATATTTGGTGCCTATTCCATGAACCAAAAAGCATGGAGTAATGGAGTAAGTCTGATTAAGACCCAGAATCTCAGGGTGTCTGAACAGAAATTGTTAAAAATTGCAGTGATATAACTGGCATATGATTGTCATATTACAAAACTAAACCAAAATAATATATATTTTCAGTCCAATTTTAGGATTCCTCATTCACTCATTAGTATGATTGTTAACCTCGGCATCTATGAACCATACTGCAGTCAGGCCAAACTACTTGGATTCAAAGCCAATTCACATAGCTTTTTTTTTTGTTTCTACATTGCATAGTTACAGCAAGTTGAGTTTTCAATTGAATTTTGGCATGGCCAAGAATCGTTTGAATAGTTCAACATATGTTGAGATTCATGGTTCACCACATCCTGGAACACTTTCAAAAAGGTGGACTCGGCCAAGACCACCATCCTAAATCTGCCCAAAGCTTTAAAACAACATTACAAAAAGCTCAAAATTATTTCAAACCTATGAGTATTTCTACATCTGACATTAACCCTTGTCTTGAAACGAGATTTGTATGGGATAAAAAAAAATCTTAAAAGGTAGCCAAATGGGATCTTTGGGTATATGGCTTATTTTACTTCTTTGTATTACTGTAGTATCAATAATAATGGGAGTAAGGAAGAATCAGAGGCAAGTGTCAAGATAGAGTTGAAAAGCAGCAATGATGGTGATGAAGACGCTGAAGAAAGATGGTGGCACCTTATTTATGGAATTTCTTCCCCAGGGAGGCTTGACAGGAACCCACATTAGCAACCTTTCTACTTCTGCAGGCTGTTTAATTGGTTCTTAATTATGTTTTAACTGTATTTATTTCATATTGCTTTAAACCATGAAATGCTGCTGCTAATGGAGTTTGTATTTTCCATTTATTTTAAATAAATATTAATTAATCATTAATATTTTAATAATATTAATACGTTAATTTAATAAATAAATATTAATAGATAAATCAATGATGTATTAGTACAAAACTAGTCAACAAAGCAGCTTAAATTACTTCAATGAGAGTATAAAGAAGTTGAAAATTACCTCAAGGATAATTTTAAATCTTTGTAAATCATGGTCATGACAGAATTCTTGTAACATTTTGCCAGTTTCTCTTGTTAGCTCAACTTGGGAAATGCATTTGATTAAGTCTTTTAATTGTTTGCCTTAGCCAATGAACATTAAATTTGGCTTATTTAAGCGGAATCAGAAACCATAACGTGTTCTCAACTTCTGATTTTTGGAAAAACAGGATTGAATTTCTATTTAATATAACACAATATACAACAGATACTCTGTTTTTCTGGTGACCTTATAATTCTCCTTCAATAAAATGGGTATGTGAGATAAAAACCCAATTATCAAATCCTCACAACAAAGAGACAAGTCTGGTTCACAATTCAAAAATGTTTATTTACAGAAAAATAAAAAATGTTTGCAAAGGCGACTTCTAAGTGTCCTCCCAAGTGGATTGAGTACAAGGAGTGAATTTTGGTTAACAAATTTGTTCACCATCCAATTTTAATGCCAAACTGTTGAAGGATTCAAGGATCAGTGTAATATCTGTCAGGAGCTACATATGGGCAGACGTCACAGCCTTTGTCAGCAACTTTTCACCCAGATTCTAAACCACAGTTGGGTAACAGCAGCCATTATGCAGGGATACCAGTTAAAATAATCCCCATTCTAAAGTCATTAGATCTGCATTCACCTATTCAGTTGCATTGCTGATTCTACCAGTGTAAGACTGAAAATATGCCTGCTCCCCATTTTGGTTGTGTGCCCTTAGCAAAAGCAATAGCAATAGCACTTAGACTAATTTAACGCTTCACAGTGCTTTACAGCCCTCTCTAAGCAGTTTACAGAATCAGCATATTGCCCCCAATAATCTGGGTCATTTTACTGATCTTGGAAGAATGGAAGACTGAGTCAACCTTGAGCTGGTGAGAATCAAACTGCTAGCAATTGGCAGAATTAGCCAGCAATACTGCATTCTAACAACTGTGACACCCAGGGTGGAATACAGCCAGTTCGGACTGGTTCAGGTGAACCAGATGCTAATTTTACATCTGGTTCACCAAACCAGTAGTTGCAAGGACTGGTTGGCCCGACCTGCCCCTTCCAGGAGTCTCCATGTGGCCCATTTTGGATGCCAGGTAAGCGGAGGCTCTGGAAAGGTGAAAAACAGGTCTCCCGGAAGTTATAGAAGTCCGGGAATAGATCCGTTTCTGGACTCCAAAGGGCTTCCTTAGCCCAGGGAAGGCCATTTTCGCCCTCTCTGAGGCTTGAAGAAAGCCTCTGGATCCTGTGGAGGGTGAAAAATAGGGCTCTCGGAAGTCCGGGAATGGGTCTGGTTTTGGCCTGCGGAGATCCTCTAGAGCATTGGGGAGATTGTTAACACCCTCCCGGAAGCATAAAGAAAGCCTCCATAGCCTGGTGAGGGCAAAAACACCCCCATGGTACAGGAGGCTGTGTAGGCCACACCCACTATGGCCACGCCCACCCAGCAACCAGGCAGAGAACTGGTTGCTAAAAATTTTCAATCCCACTCCTGGCGCCACCATGGTTCTTCTCTTATCTGTGTGACCAGCCTGAATTAAAAATACAAAATGGGAACTGCAGTCTTAGCTTTCTGAGAATATTATGATGCAGAAAATAAACTTGGCCTCTTTTCTCAGGCTACTCAAATTGCTTCTTCTTTGCTGGAGAACTCATATGTTTCACAAACTATTTAGTCATGAACAAAGCTTCTGGAATCATTTATATTCAGAGCAAAAATGAAATTATCCAATGCAATTTATTAAGTTTCATGACATCCTCCCCTACCCTTATATTCCCAGAATTCCAAGTTTATCAAAGTGCCATGTTTGGATCTTCAATATGCGGTCCCCAGTTGATACAATTTTTTTCGGAAGCAGCACCCACCAAGTGCAAATTGTTCCAGCCACTATAAAGCAAATTATTCTAACTCCTGGAGTTGTTCTGATATCATTACTATCAATATATGGCAATGCATGTTGATAAGGTTGAGAATTTTTGCCAACATTCCTGAGTGGGAAAGTGAATCTGTCTGTTCCTAGAACAGCTCTTTAGCCATCAGGCAATCTTGCTATTCCTGGATCTGACTCAACCAGCCTAATGGGAGGATCAGGCTATATTTCACAATCTTAATTAAGTTTGAATCAGATTCAAACACTCTCACAACATAAATACTAAATGACATTTATGAAGTATTTTATGGCACTTTATATCTCATTAGCACATAAGGCTTGATATGTTACTTTATATGGCGGGGGTTCTGTTCCACACTGGATATATATCATTTTTGTGATATTAATTCTGACACTTGCTAAGGAATTCAACTAATAAATAAGAGCATAGTCTCTTTTGGTATGAGCCGATAACATTTTCCCCTCCTTTGGCACATTCACTTTGGACTGCCATCAATCCACTTTGAAACCGGAGTGTTTAACTGGCACTCAATCCTCAAATAACTTTAAATAACACATCAACCCAGTTTACATTACCTATGAGAGATGTTCTGTTGAGATAACAAAAATTGTACTTTGCAGAAGATCACGGGTTTTCTGATTTAGTAGTCTTACTTGCAAATGAAGCCATTTTCATTTCACTTCACTCTGCTGCGTATTCCCTAGCATTCGATAATTAAAGGTGTTATGCACTGAATGCTTATGGCCCACTTTCAGGCTTCATTCACCCAACTGAAAAATGAAGAATTTGCTTCAAATTGCACTCACAGGCCTCATGTTTAATGCTTTAAGTAGCTCACATGGGTGGCTGAACTTTTAGTTTTAAAATACTTCATTAATTTTAATGTGTGTGCAGTTAGAGTTTTGCTTGATTTATAATTTCTTTCTTTTCCCCTGCCTTAGGCCCCTTTATCACCACAATGTTTTTGGCAATGGATTTAGTCAAGCAGTCTGCTGGAATCTATTGTTTACATTCAGCATTAATTTTTAAAGAATCCACAAAGGCAACAGAATTATTCTTGCTCCCATCTCAAGCAATTATTTCTGTGTCTGGGTAAAAGGACCGAACTCTCACATCGGGAGTGCAAAAATCCATATGACCATAAGGTGGTGACTATATGAGCTAAGACATTTCTTATATCTGTTTCATGATATCCAGTACCCATCCAGATATTTTTAACCCTGGTATGCCTAGCTAAAATAAGTAGAAAAATAATTGAGTAGCATGAACACAATGATCTTATAAATATGTATTGTACGCTGCAATTTATTTTTCAGATTTGATTTCCATAGGAAATTGGGAGAACAATATGTGCTTTTGTTTACCCCTATTCATATTTGAGTATTTTGTGAATAGCTTTTCACCCTCAAAGTTTGGTGGAATGATTGTTTTAGTTGTAGTCTGTAAATTCAATTTAATAAATTATGAAGATTCATAGGTGTTAGAAAGCGCAAATCACAAGAAAATATTCCTTTTTTAGAAAACATGCCTTCATAACTTTAAATGGGTTTATATACCTCCAATTGTCATTTAATATGTGGGCTGTTTTAAAAGCTTGACCAGCTACAAACCTTCTTGCCAAGCCCAACAAGTCTGTGGGAGAAACACCAATGAGTTCACATATTTTGGCTGCTTGGACTTATTAAACAGCCTCTTTATAGGAAGTTTTTGTTTTTCAGGCTACATCCCGCTTCTGCTCCCAAATCTGATTTTCTTGGACAGGGAAATTATATATGGGTGGGCTTGGTAACTCTTGAAGTCTGGAATTCTTTTTCTTACCTACAAGAAGTTGCTTAGAAATCAGGAACTATATAGTTCTGAAAACTATATACTATATAGTTCTGAAAACTATAAAGACTTTGCTGGGCAAAGCCTTTACAATGGCATTTTCATGGCAACCACCCACCTGTGATTTCACTGAGACCCCTCTATAGTGCTTATTTTTCTCAATAGCTTTCTTTTTCTTACTATCCCAAAGGCTAGAAGAAATAAAAGCAAAGAAGAAATAAAAAGCAAAGAAGGCATAATTTATCTGGGAGGGGATTAAAAATTCCAGATTAATGTCTCCATGTCATCATCCTATTATTTCTACAACTGTTCGTTGCCAAGACACGTCTTTGTGTATTCACATGCACCGACATACATCCCCTATCTTCAAAAAAGAATATTTTTTTAATTCAAAAAGTTTTATTGGGTTTTACAATTTTATATTAAGGGAAGGGTAAATAAGGTGTACAAAGAGATATTTTGGAGGCATCCATCTCGGAGGTGCAGACCGCACCCAAGGCTTCATACAAAAATTAATTGTTTTTCCCATTTAAGGCGGCAGGAGTTACATATGTGTCATTTCATAAGATTCATGCATTCAATACAATGTTTCAACAAGGCTTCCGAACAAAGAAGAAAAAATTACAGTATTTTAAAAGAAATTGTTCTTGTAGTCTGAGCCTTTTAGATATTATATTCTCATCCTCCCTCCCACCAGTAGGCGGTACCACGGCCCCTCCCGTTCCCCCCTCTACTTCCTCCAGGATTAAGGCATATTATTTTTTCCAAAAAAGAGGCTAACGCCTCTTTAGTTGTTTTAATTTTAACTCTCCGCCCCTCCCAGAGCACCAACACTCCTTCAAACATCAGCCATCTGGAGCAGATCCCATTTTTATATAATAATTTTTTTCTAAGTAAGAAGGAACAATTCCTTCTTACGTCTGGTATATTTCCCGGGACCTGCTTCAGAATGGCAATTTCTTTTAGTGCATAAAACAATGAACCATTATGCTGTGCTCTCGGGATCTCACCCCTTGCCCGCCCTCTTACAAGTTTGGTATCTGTCTCTCTGGATAAAACATTTGTTCTGACATTGTAAGGCATTCTATCAAAAAAAATTTGCGACTCCTTTATCTTTTCACCCACCCCTGCTAACCCCCCCTCCACTTCTTCAATTTTTTGTTCATCTCCCATTAGTGTCTTTTGTATCTCCAAAAGTTCTGATTTTGATCTTGAATTATCCTTCCGAATCTCTATTAATTCTATAATTTGGAGAGTTTTTTCCAATAATAATTGTAACCTTTCCGTGATAGCCAGTCTTGAAATCTGGGGAAGGCTCTGATGAGGGCTCTGCGCCAGAGGCAGAGATGGGGCTAGGGCCATCCAACAGTTATCAGCTGCCTTTAGAGTCATGGGGCAGAAGAACAGCTGGGTGTGCACATGCACAGAGCTGACAGGAGAAGGGAACAGCTAAAGAACAAGGGTCGACTCAAGAGTAAAGGTGATGGACAGGGGCCCCCTCCCATAGGGAATAAGGAAGGAAAGAGGAAGGGAGTGAAAGAGGAAGGGAGTTTGAAGGAGACAATTAGTTCAATTCATTAGGGTGAAGATCTGTTCCTTACTTCTTGCCAAGTAATTGCTGCTACAGTGTGGCTTTTGGAAGATATTGACTTGGCAATTCTCTTGATAAAGGTTTGTAGTTGTGAAATCTCATTAAAGACTGTTTACTGCGACTTTGCTGGAGAGGAATTCCCTTTAATCTAAAAAAAAAAAGAGAGGTTTTATCAGGACAAGGAGTCAACTTCATGATTTTGGGAAGCCTAGGTCAGAACATTACTGGACTCTTTTGAAAATGGCACGCTACTACAGTATTTTTTTAAAAAAAAAACTTTGTTCTTTCTCTACAAAGTGGAGTGGGAAATCTTTGCTTTCTGTAAGGTGGTATAAGAGTGGATAGATGTTAAGTTTTTTCACCCAACTTGAGAGTCACAAGACCATGAGTGCCTTGGATCAAATTTGAACTGGTTTAATAAAAAGGTTCTTGTGTGTGGAGCATGCCACAATTCTGAAATACAGTAGAGGACTACATAAATGTATTTTGATATTGGGGAATATATGGTTTTTTTTCTCCCTCTAAATCGGGCAATTGTAAAATCCTGATGCAATAGAGGTTTTCCCATGGACAATTTTGTTGTTGTTGTTTTGCTCTAGAGTCTCTTAAGTAAGACAGCTTTCCCTTCACCTGTGGGAAAATTTCCCTCCAAAGGGATGAGGAACTTGCGATTCACTTCCTGTTCTGACCCAGAGGAGGCTCCTTCGACTTCTTTGGTGAATATTAATCCGTTTACACCTGAATCGTATCGACAGATGGTCTTCCACCCCAGCGGCAAGAGGAAAGCCAGAGGGGAGTCGTGAGTGTTTCTCTTCCTAAGATATTTCTCAAAGGATGCAAAATAAGATGAGCAGGTAGTCATCTCTGCAGAATCATAAGGTTGGACTTTAGATTGTTTAGTGTAACTCGCTGGTCCAAAGAGAAATCCAAATGGAAGCATCCATGCCTCATAGTTGTCTAGCTTAGATATATATTCAACAAAATTGAACCATCGCAGCTCCTTTGGTAATTTGTTCCACTGTTGACCTGTTCTTACTGTTTGGTAATTTTTCCTAATGTTCACCCAGAATCTGCCTTCCTATAACACAGAAAATTATTCTACTTCCTCTATGAATAAGATAGAGAGCAGGCCCTGGTTCCTACTGTGTAATATCCAAGAATATTGGATATTCAATATACTCAAAGAATATTGTTTTAGTAATAAATAAGTTTAAGTCAGTGGTGGAATTCAAATAATTTAACAACTTGTTCTCTGCCCTAATGACCAGCTGGGTAGGTGGGGCTCGGTGGTCATGTGACTGGGTGGGCATGGCCAACTGAATGGTACTCAGGTCGATGGGTACTTCGCCTTAGTTGTTACAATGCAATAAGGGTTAAGTGGAGAGGCACTTTCTGTAAGCAGGGCAATAAAGATTAGGCTAGAAACAACACCAGAATGTTTCCTTCCTGCCTTTCTTATAGGATTAGCCCCATAAAGTGGAAAAACAAAATATTTCTTCCAACAAGCGGTTCTTTGAACTGCTTAGAAAGTTAACAACTGGTTCTCCTGAATAGGTGCAAACTGGTGAATCCCACCACTGGTTTTAGTGATCCATTGACTTTCAAAATCTCTGTTCCAAGGAATATTGAATATTCTCAGCAGCCTGTTGGACTCATCAGCAAGATTAATAGAAATGATGGGCATGCTTGCTTGCTGTTTCTGTTCCTGCTCCCCAAATAATACTTATTTTTGTTTGGTAGCGGAAAGTTGCAAGAGACAGAATATTTCCAAAATATTCCTGTAGTTTATGAAGAGGCCCAGTTGGGCTAACCAATGTAACATGAAGTGTATGTGCCTTTCAGAGAAGGCTGGACAGCCATCCAATATTTTCACTTTGAATTTATCTCTCATTTATGCAGTAGAATGATTGGTCAAGAAGTCCCCCATTTAATTTGATTCTACAAGGTCTCGGAGGACAAATCAGCAAGGCTAAATTCTCTGAAGAGAGAAAGTTCTCAATACCATCACCTTAACTGAAATAGTTTCTTTTGCTATATGTCAGAAAGAATTGTGTGAATTAGCAAAAGCTTCACGTTTAGAATGTCTATGTATACAATTTCTTTAAAACCTTTGGCCTAACCTTCAAAGCTAAATTGCCAAACTACCTGAGGATTATGATGGGATGTGGAGGGAAGGGAGAAACCATATTTATCTTTTACTATTAAATAAAACTAAATTACACACATTCATATTCATTTTGCAGTTAGCCACAGGAATATGGAAAAAGGAAAGCAAACAGTAGTATTTTGTAATAGTTATTTATTTATATATTGCCTTTATTTTGTGTGTGTGTGTGTAAAGTTTTTTATTTTTTGTTACAAATTTTAAAACCTCTTTACAAACAAAGTGTTGTCTGCCCCCCTTTTTTGACATTCTCTGTTATACATAATTAATTTTACATCACATTATCATTTCTAATTTTGGCCCCACATGTTCTCATCATATTTCCATCTTGAGTTTAATCATCCACCAACACGACCAATGCCATCTCGGTGCTGTACCCGAGCCGGAAGCCAGACTGGCGCGGATCCAGATAATCAACTTCCTCCAGGTGACGAGGAAATTGTTGTACCACCACACTCTCAACAACCTTCATTACAAAATGAAGGTTGGAGACAGGACGATAGTTCTCCAAAAGAGC
>JAPKID020001595.1:0-14529 GCA_026931265.2 Tropidonophis doriae
TTTGGTGCCGATCAGTGCAGTACTTTCTGAGATTAGCAGCTTTGCACAAACTATTTTACATTTTTATTTATATAGATTAATTAACCTGGATGCCTGGTGAATTTAATGGGACTTTCCTGTTCTGTAAATAGGGTCTGACTTGAAAAATATAATCTAGTGTGTCTAGAAAGATAATCAGTTTTGATTTTAGGAGCCTTCGTTAGGCATACTATCTAGAATAATCTTCACCCACTCAGTTTAATGTCACTGAAGTAATGTCTTGCATGTGTATTTGGATTGCAGTGGTAATGACTTTTTAAAATAAATTATTATTTTCCAGATGGAATTGAAAAGCAGCATGATGTGAACTTCTATGTGATTCTACCCTTAATGATTTCATGCTCATTTCTGTTGCTTGGAGCATTGTTGATTTTGCAGCATAGGTAAAGTTTTCCTTCATGATGGCTTCAGAATCTGTTTGTAGTAGGAGAATATTCGATACAATAATCTATATGATCATCCATTTGAATGGATGAATAGAGAATAAATTAAATTTAAAAATTAAAATTATGAAATATTTTCCAATGATTAGAGTTTGCATTGTAGTAGTATTCTTTGCAGAAACCCTGAAGCTGTAATATTTTTTTTCCATCATTATTTTGTTAGATTTATATCTTAGCTTCTGTTAAAGAGTACAGTATACATAGCACTGCTTCTTTTATTTTTCATTTAGGAAAGAAAGAGCAGAGAGAAAATGGTACAACCATAGATAGAGTATATCTTCGTAGCTGAGGGTAGCCTTGAACCAGGATCTCCCAGGTCCTGGTTCACAGCCTTAGACACCACAACAAATTTGCTTTTGCTTATTCTTTGAACCAAATCAATTCATTATCTGCATTTTTTCAGAATTAAGAAATTATTGTGGGTTGATGTCCCAAACCCGAAGAATTGTTCCTGGGCACAAGGAGTTAATTTCCAAAAGGTATGGAACTCTATTTTAATGCATTTCATTGCTATATGTTACATGGAAACTGAGTCTGATTATGACCATTAAATTACTAATGGGTTTTCAGGTACACTGACAAAAATAAATCCACATGAATAAGGTATCCCTTCAGATATAGATATACATGTACATTCTAAAAATATCCTTCCAGTTTTTATTATTTTTAGTATTAAAGAATACTATTATACAAGTTCCAGTGCTCAAAATAAAATATAGAGATTCCATGCTGTGCTAGGACAATATGAGACAAGCATTTAGCTTTTCTATTGGAACTATGGATCGTCAATCATTTTTCTAAGAAAACTAATCATTCTGATAGAGCAGGTCATAACGTCTACAAAGCATTATGAATGTATCTAATCCACTAATCCCCATCTCATCCCTCTCTATACATCTTTCTGTAGATTTCTTGATTCATACGTGGTGCAGATGGCAGTTTTATTATGTTTACCATTATATATTTTGTGAATGAAACTATAAAAGTTGAATTAAATGTTATAGTAGGTAGAAACATTTGGGGAAATGATTTTTTAAAATTAATATATTATTTTCAGTTTTCATTTCCATTAAACTTTACTTTCTCATCTTTATTATTAATTTTATTTCATTTCATTTAAACAGAGAATGGACATTCTTTGAAGTCTAATCTTGGTCACTGCCCGCTGAACCATTGTTCCAGCTCCCAGACTTCCTTTACAAGTTGTTAGAAGAATTATCTATTTGAATTCAGAAGACAGAATTACTTTCCTATCATTTCATTGTCTGCTGACTTTGTTCGTACATAATAGTGTTGGAAATAATTTTGTACAAAGGTTATATTAATGGTATATCATTCTAAGAATACTATTTTTCAAAAAGGACAGGTTTTGTTGTGTAAGAGGAACACTTGAGGATTCAAGAACAGTGGGTACCATGTTATATTCCTTAATACATTAAGTTCCCCTAGAAAACACTGATTAAGTAACCTAAGCTCAAAGAATAGTCTGGGCAAACTCTCTTTATGACTGGGTTGAATGAATAAAATTGGGATTACGTGGTAGCCGGGGAATGTGTACAACACCTGATATAGAATGACAGATATAGATATAAAGCATCATGTCCTTACAGTCAGCAATATCAAGGTGTCTTTAATTCTACACATTTTCTTAAAACTATTTTGTTTTCTAAATAAGGAGGTGCTAATTATAGAGCATGTTTCTTACTCGGAGCATCATATGCTGAAGGTTTATAAAGCAATCATTTCATTACAGCCACATATATGTACCTAAGACATCTGCAGTGTAGGTGCTTTTCCTGATTATAGGTAGTCCTTAACTTAACAACAATTAACATTTCATCTCCCCGAGTCCCTTCGGGGAGATGGGAGCGGGGTATAAATCTAATAAATTTGAATTTGAACAACAGTTCATTTAGTGACTGTTCAAAGTTATAACGGCACTGCAAAAAGTGACCAAGGATCATTTTTCACATTTATTGTTTCAACATCTCCAAGTTCACATGATTTACATTCAAATGCTTGACAACTGGTTCACATTTATGATGGTTGCAGTGTTCCAGGGTCATCTTTTGAGCCCTTCTGACAAGCAAAGTCAATGGGGAAGTCAGATTCATTTAACAATCGTGTTACTAATTTAATAATTGCAGTGATTCACTTAACAAATGTGGTTAAATAAGTCGTAAAATGGGGAAAATCTCACTTAACAAATTTCTCACGTACCATCATAAATTTTGGGCTCAATTGTGATCGTAAGTCAAGGACTACCTGTAATTTAGTCTCTCAATTTCACATTTGCTGCATCAGTGTGAAAGCCATTCTCGATCTTCATATTCTCTCTGTGTCAACAGGATTGGAGAATTTAGTTTACTATTTTCTTGTGAGAGGAAACATTTACCTCATCACTCGTTCTGATTCCTGACAGAAATTAGTTACAAAGGGAATGCTGGATTAATGATTTTGCAGCAAATAAACAAAGATGACATTGACAAGACATTAATCAGATTTCCTCTCCAGCCCAGATGGAAAATGCCTGCAAAGTACTGGAGGACTGCAGCAGCTTGGTCAGGGCAATACTTGTGTTTCGTATTAGCAGAAGGAAAGACAGCTAGCCTACAAATTGCTTCAGGGGTCTTTGAAAGTGAGAACAGTATGACTTTGATATGCCTTTAGTTAAATTGTGCCAAGAAGCAGGGAAGAATAGAGTAAATGTTTTTGACAGAAGAGATAATGAAACTTATTATCAGAGGGGAAAAAAGCCTATTTAGCTTATTTTAAAGTGTGTGTAAATGGCCTTCTGAAATTTCTCCTGTATTTGCAATCAATTGGAGAATCATTTTATCAGATGTTCCAATAAAAGTGAAATTGTATAATAATGTGAGTAGCTCTATGCCAGCAATCTCCAACCTTTTCAGCTGAGCGGACAAGCAGAGGCAGTGGAGGCTGCGGTGGCAGGAGGGAGAAGAGGGGATGGTTTTGTGTGGACGCATCGCTTTTACAAATTCAGTGGTGCACATCCACAATTCCACAGCCTGATTCCAAATGCGCTGTGGCCCAGCACATTTGGTGTTTTCAGAAGGTCATGAACTTTGCATCATTTCAGGTTACTGTTGGGGAAATCTACCACAAAAAGTTATGAATTACACTATGGCATCCGTTATAAAGTGGCTTTTCCCATCTAAAATGTTTAGGTAAGAGGATAGAGGCCAAAAGACCGAATTAGAAGAAACTGTCCCTGAGATTACTGTCAGAGAATGGGAAACAGGAAATTCAAAGGAATAGAACACCTACATAAAATTCTATAAAAATGCACTCAAGTTTCATATGCTAATGGAATCTTTTATATTTTATGAATTTTCAATCTTAATATAACAAAAAGTTTGAAAACTCAGAAATATTTAAAAGCTTGTTTAGAAGGTACAAAGTTTTTCTGTCCAATTTCATGCTAAATGCAATACATTCAAGGGCCATGTAGCTTTCGCTGAAACCATTCAACTACATTTAATGTCATATTCAAATTATTCTTGAAATGAAAATTATGAACATTTGGAAAGCTTTATTTCTGAACATTTTAGCTTTTATTTAGTCTAATTCCAGTGATAATTTTATCTTTTGTTTTAGCTCTTCTACTTCATTAGAATGCTATCATATAAAAAGGAAGTGTTGACAATGAACAGAATGACATAAACGAGCAGGATTTTCCTTGTCCTGATTTTTAATTTGTTCAGGGCATTTGGAAAAGAGCTGTATATTTTGAAATAACTTCCTAAAGCTATAAAATAAAAATTAATAAAGTATTTATCAAAAGACAAATATTTTTCCTAATTTGGACACAATATTTATTATCAGATGAATGATAGAAACTCAATACAGTCTTTCGTCCACTCTCATTTTCAGCAGACTTGATAAACACAAGCAGGCAGACCACCAGCAAATCATAGGCAGTAGAAAATCTATTCCTATTTTTAGGAGAAAAAAGGCAATCTCTGTTATTTACTTGTTTTTAACAAGTCAGTCATGTTCAACTCTTGGCAACTTTGTAGCCAAGTGCTTTCCATGCCCTTCTACTAGGAAGACAGAAAAACCTAGCCTGGATATTATAATTCCAAACAATAAAAAATGCAGCATAAACAAGAACGACAGAAATTATTCCTTGATAAATATTTGACAAGCTCAGGGGCATAGTTTCTGTAATTTTCTCAACCCCATTAGCAGCAATGGCCGTAAGTATTTGTATGTGTTCTGTGTAATAAAGGTGTGTGTGTGTGTTTGTGTATGTGTACTTTCTTCCCAGAAACTAATAAGTGTATGTACACACCACTGTTGTATGCATGGGACAAGGGTTGAATGAAGAAGTTTTACAAATTGTTTTCTATGGAACCCTAAGTTCTGGAACAATTAGATGGGATTCCATGAGAAACTAAGCACAAAAAGGAAAAGACATAATTCAAACATAATGAATTTCCTATTGTAAACTTTGCTTCTTGATCAGAGATTGCAGGCATTTATTTAGAAAGAAATTACAAGTTCTGTGAAAAGGTTTGAAAATCCTGCACCAAAGCATTTCTGATTGATCATGCCTGGAGTTTCTTTAGCCCTATAGCAAAGAGCTTACCACCTCACGTGGCTGTCTGTTTCATGGGCTGATAGTTTATAAAATTAGGAAGTTCCTCCTAATGTTTGGCTGAACCTACTTCCTTGCATTTTAATCCATTGGTTCTTATCCTGACCTTTGGAGCAATAGAGAATAATTCTATTCCTTCCTCTTCAGGTATTTGAAGACTGCTTTGATATTCACTCATCAGCTGTGTATAGGTCTAACATACCCAGATTCTCTAGCATTTCCTCATAAAGCTTTATTTTAAATCCCTGGCTATCTTGGCCTTTCTATGAATTTAATTTGTTACTGTCCTCTCTGAATTGTGGAGCCCACAACATGACACAATATTCAGACAGGACAATGTTGGCGAACCTTTTCGGAACTGAGTGCTGAAAAAGAAGCGCACACACTCAAGGGAACACCTGAAACCAGAAGAGCAGCTCCCTGGCGTGCATGCACTTGTGAGGAAGCTGAGCTTCTGGTTTTGGGTGTGTGCATGTGCACCAGTTGCCTGGTCTTCCAGTTTCTGGCATGCATGCACGTGCAAAGATCAGCTGTCCAGCACATATGTGTATGCCGGAAATTGGAAGCTCAGCTTCCCGGCACGCACATGCTCACCAGGGAGCTGCTCTTCCAAGTTCCCACCACTCCCACATAAGTGAACCCAGAAGAGCAAGGTGTGATGGTTGGCCTTCCCAGAGAAATGGCTCTGCATGCCACATTTGAATATGTGTGCAGTGAGAAGGAAGGGACACCCCTTCTGCATCATATGACCACAAGGAGGACCTTAGGGTGAAGGGCTGGAATTCTTGTCTCCACAACCCATCTTCCACATCTCATTCTTTATCTGTCTAAATTTCCCCTGCTGCAGATTTGGTCTCATCCTGTTCAATTTATAGAGAATTATCCTGTTGATAGACACAAGGTTCTGAACCTCTTTTATGTAAGGAATAAAAAGAGTTTCTCTATGTTCTTAGTATTTGTTGCCCTGTGTATGTTTGCATGGGCCACATACACATATACACACATGCTATAGTCAGAAGTTCTGCTCCCAGTTCGGCCCGGCTCAGCCAAACTGGTAGTGGAATTCAGGCCTGAGTTGCAGAACTGGCAGTGACCCAGGCCTGCCACGCCCCCGAACCGCATGCACGAAGAACAATTTACATTGAACAGGGCACACATGCGTTGTGAGTGGGTTGTGGACCGATAGTAAAATCGGCAGCAACCCACCCCTGGCTATAGTGTGTATGTGTATTTCAGACATATAAATAGAATCTTATAGATTCTTTTGGCTGCCTCTTGCAAGTATGTTTCAGTTGTCACATCATAAATGATTCCACAATCAAACTTCAACGGAAGGTAAACTTAAATTAAACCTATTTTGTAATCAAAGTATTATAGTTTATCAGCTAATAATTTCTCTAACATGTAAGTTTTTCATTAATTCATTATCTCCAACTCAACAGAATATTGGGATCAAATTCTGAAAATGAGGCCAGTGTTGTGTCTCCCTGTCCATCCTTCTGTCAGTAGGATAACTGAAAAAACCACAGAACAGGACTTAAATTTGAATAAATATAAACATTCCTCTTCATTACAATGTTGTACTAGAATACTGTATGTTATACCTCACCCACATTAGGTGTTGACTACCCTCAAAAACCTCAGAGTCTAAGGTCTGAAAAGCTTACATTGTAGGCCCTCTTCACCCATTCCAACTGTTATAAAAACTTTATTAATCCTCCCCTTCTCTTTCTCTTTCTCATTGTGCTCTGCATATTTTAGCAGCATATTTTTGCAGGGTTGTAACAAACAGAATATTAAAGGCACTATGTGGGTGGTGTGAAAATTCCCTGCTGTTAGCTCAATGTCGTTTTTCCAAAGATCCATGAGTATCCATTGAAGCGTTTTCCAAAATCTTTACAGCTGGGCTGAAAATTTTCTAGTTGACCAGTAAAGAAACAAAGAATTCAGTATCCAGCCTGCGTCCCTTCCCCCCCCCCGCCCCATATTAATTTCCTCACATAGGTTTGTGACAAAGAAAACCAGATAACTGGTATTGTTGCAAGAACCCCAGAACCACATACAAGGACACTATATTACTTTAGAGACATTGTAAATGGGGAGGGGAGGACAAAGAACTTGAAATGGAGCACGGATAGAAATTCTTTTGAATGAAAAATCTACCTCCAAGCATTCTAGAACTCAATTTAAATTGCAATGATTCTCTTGATTACCCAATGACACTACCGTAACTTGGAAACAAAGATGTGCACTGCCACTACAGAAGCTGCATCAAATCTTCAGGCCTTCTCCATCTCAATGCATGCTGATTTGGGTTAAGCCACTGGGCACTAACTTTCCAGCAACAAAAAATATATGAAAGGTCAGCTCCATAATACATTTTTACATTTTTAACAAAGTTCAATAAAGCTAAGCTAAGAAATTGCCTAGAAAAATGCTTTCTACGGAATGGTGACAGAAGCAGTATTTCTGAAATGCAAAACGTCTCCCACCATTTTGGAGATCTCCTTAACCACTCACAAAGAAAGGCAGACAATTTTTCCAGTAGTTGATCAGAACAGAACTTTAGCATGACATAAAGAGTATTTTGAACTTAAGGAATATCACCACATGCTGATGTAGTCTACATGAGAAATACACTTAACTTCATCCTGGATGTTGGGAGGAATAGCAAAACCCGATAAACACTTGCATTGCATATCAATGAGTGATGGTTTCTGGAGCCAAAGCAGTACCGTAGAATATATACTCTGGCCAGAATAAAATATTTTCAGTAGTTTTATTGACAGGTAAGTGTGCATAGAATTGCAGATTTGCTTTGCAGTTATTTTGATTATGATTCATTTTATTTATCAGTTATTTTAGAGCCACTGCATTCTTAATTTCCTCTTTATTGAAAGGAAGATGCATTATATCCATAATTCTAATTGAGAAGACAGAAATCTAGGGTTCAAACAATTACTTTGAAGCATATAAAAATAAAATATCTAAAATGATATATTTAAACCTTGCAAATATATCTTTATCTTTGTTTACTTTAAAGTGTCTGCCTTATTTTGGCACATTTATTTGATCTGAACTAGATTATAAGTGATGACATCTAGATTCAACACCATTATTTGGTTCCCAAAAAAGAAATAATTTTAAAAATGTAATTCATCTGGCTTTGAAAATGAAGAACCTGATTCAAATATAATAAAATATTCATTTGCTTAATTTTTCCTATTCTTGTATTTTTTTCAGTATGAAAAATTAACTGATAAATGAGCTTTACAATGTGTCTTGTTTTTTTAGCCTGAAACCTTTGAGCATCTCTTTCTCAAGCATCCTGAAGCGTTGTCATTTGGTCCGCTACTTCTGGAATCAGAAATAGTATTGGAAGATATCAGTATTGATAAAGCAATGAAACATGAAGATAAACAAGAGTTACTAGCAGTTGACTCACTGTTTTCAACTATTCAGGACTTTGAGCATGACTCAACTTGCTCTAGTGGTCATTTCAATAGTGACAGTCTATCTGAGAATGTTCAAGATGCTGAAAATAAAAGAGGCATGTCAGAACAATGTAATATAAAATATGCAACTATTATAAGTGGCTCCATGTCAAGTGGGCTTTATGAGCCTCCAAAGGATTCAAGTAGTCCTTTTGACAGAAGTTTTGTGAACCTTAAGTCTTCAGTTCCAGCTTCTTTCTCTAGCATTTCTTGGGCAGTAGGAAATCAAGCATTTTTGATATTACCTGAATATTTTCAAGACCCTCCCAGAAAAAGTCATTCTCTCTCTGTTGTTTCCTCTGAAGCTTTCTCAGAATCTTCAGAACAGGATAAAACTTTCACTGCAGGTGACAGCCCAGAGAGAAGTTTGTTCTACTTAGGAATGGGCCCACTCAAAAATAATGAAAATGATATATTTTTAACAGAAAATTCAAATGTGGCACCATGTAATTTTCATACCAATACTCTCATTAGAAGCATGAGGATTTCTCAGCATGTAACACCTGATCTAAATCCTTTTATCTGTAACTGTGAGAGACCCCTTCAAACTTTCATACCGTATATGCCACAGTTTCAAACACTGACAGTTAAAATACATGAGACAGCTAGTAGCAAAGCTTAATTAATCCATACTTCTAATTTATTTTTATGATCATGTTGTACGTCCAACACATTTTCTTCATGCAGAACATTTTGGCAAATTCTGTATTTTGCAAGTGAATTGCTAGATGTTCAGGTTTTATTAATAATCCATATTATTTAATTCCCAAGTAGTGCAATATTGTGTTTTCCTGAAGGAGAACAACCAGTTTTAATATGTGCTTGACTATCTGGAAAGATAAAGTAAATTCTATCTTTCCAAATAAGAAGGTTCTTTTTTCCATAGTTAACTTGCACTTATGAATAAGCTGCTTTTGTATTGTCAAATTTCTGCAATTAATTAAGTGATATTCTCAGGATGATGTCTTTACTATTTTCTGATTGAGGCTTCAAAGAAAGCTTTAAATAACCAAACTTGTGCCAGCATGTCTTAAGTCTAGTTGCAAGTTTAATAGTGTATTATTCTCTACTGACATAGGAACCATAGCAGGTCAATGGGCATGGCTACAATTATCCTATTGCATAGAGGAAAACCTTGTGCAATACATGAATACTGACACAGGTAATATATTTAGGCAGCCCTTGAATATGCTCTTTATGAATTAAATTGCACATGTTCATCCTTTGACACAGCATTGTATCTCAAAGATTTTATTTGCAAGAGAATGAACAATATTGTTATCTTCAGAACCAGCTTTAGAAAATTGGCATGCTTTTATTCATGATTTGCATAAAAAAATGAACAGTGGTGGTCCATGTACAGTTTTGTGACAACATCTAGACATTTCCTAGGTAATTTTCCATCATAAACTTTGTTATAAATGTTTCTAGTTTCAAATTAATTATTCTAATTAAATTTTAACTTAAGTAAACAATGATAGCAAAGTTTCTGAGTATTAGATGATAGACAAACTGATGTCAAAGAGTAATAATCTTGAATGCATCAAATTGGACATTTGTGGTATGTATTCCTTTTATAGATTAATACTGCTGAAAAATATTGGAAACAAATCAACTGTATATAAATGGTTAAAATAAGTTTGAACCATTGCTTTAAAAAGTATAATAAGAAAAACTGAATGTGGTCAAACTAAGGTGAAGCAGTATGCATCCATTCTGCATTATATATTACTTAACAGATTCTGTTCTTACATAATTCATATAAATCCGTTAACTTTTACTTTTGGGTTTCCTCATGCTGGATGGAAAAAAAACAAAAAACATTTAGTAGAAGGGAAAAAAATTGTTCACTTCTTTTTTAGGTTTTACAGCTTGGGAAATCCAAATTCAAACATTTTAAAGTTTTATGTTCTATAATAATAATTAGAATCAGATTAAAATGATGACTTATGTACAAAATGAATATTCCAAATTAAACAAGAACCATAATTATGAGTTATTAAGTGTGTACTATAAGGAGGGGGAAGGAGAGAGAGGAGGAGGAGGAAGAAAAAATAATACTCAGATACATTTCCTAATGTTATGCAAACTCCTGGAGAATTATATCATTTTTTCTCAGCTTAGTTTTAACCATCAACGTGCAGTGCAAGTTTGCTTTTACAAAGGCTGAAAAGAGACTGCTATTATCTATAATAAATACATATTATCCATCCTGGAAAAGCTGTGTATCAATAGCCAGTGTCACATATTTGAATGTATAAGTATGTTTTTGATGATGTACTGTGGATAAATTTAGCTATATGCTATGTGTTATGTCACAGCAATTATTTTGGAGTCTATTAATTGTAATTGTACTATTTGTTAGTAGCACTTTAAATGTTATAACTACTATTGTCTCTGAATTCTTACATTGTGCCTTATGATGTTTGTATGCCAACTTCATTGTAGTATTTTGAAATCTAGCTTACAATAATGTAGGCATCAGTTACTGAAGTGTACAGTACATATACCATGAAATTTATGGTATAACGTTTTATGCTATGATAAACCAGAACCATATTTCTGTAAGATATATAAACTATTCATTCAATTACAACCCATTCATCTGAGTATGTTCTCCTTCAATGTGCTTCTGAAATATTCTTTAATAGGTATTTACATAAGCTTACAGTAGTTTTGCAGGGAGTCTGTTTATCAGAAAGATGAAATATAGCAAGCTAGATTGCTATAGGTGCAGTAGCAACTGGATAAATTAATGCTGGTTATGTGAAAATGCCAAGCATTTTTTATTTAAGTAAATTTTCTATGAGTGTCCATTGATCCCAAGGACAACGCACTTGATCCAAAGGATTGCATGAACTCAATAATATGTTTTATACTATTTAGCTGCATGCTTATTCAAATTTAGTCTAGATATCCATGGAACATAATACAGGGTGGGTCAGGAAAAGTGCAGATATTGACTCTTTGCTATAGAAGTGAAATGTGCTTCTATATTACTGTTTATACTTTTAACATAACAGAGGGATACTATAAAATTCATAGAGGATAATCCATTAACTATATTTAAATGGATATATGGAATAATAAAGTATAGAGTCATACAGTTGAAGGAAGCTACTTACTTTGTCCATCAGATATAGTCATCTGCCCAGTCCAAGAATCCAAAGCACTGATTAGTATCCATCTAATCTCTGCTAGCATTGCTGAAGAAATTGGTTCCAATGCAGAATTATTCTAGGAAGGTTTCCATAATATTCAGCTGGAGTTTGTGTTCTTGTTAATTTTAATTCATTGTTACATATTCTAAATTCTGGAATGAAGTAAACATTTGGGTATTAAAGAGTGCTACTACATTTACTTAAAATTGAATATACATTCAATCTTTTTCTCTCTCCCTTCCCCTCGGACTTAAGTTTCCAGATTCCTACAGATACTTAATATCATCAAGACACCCTGACATAAGACAAAACTTTTCTAGCTGACTGTACAGTCTTTTGGTAAATAACTTTGTTCTAATGTTCTAGTTTACAGAGCTTCCCAAAGCTTAAGCAAAAACCTTTCCCAGCCTTTAATTTAGCCAAGGTAAATTGAGGATAAGATCTGAGAAAAATGTCCCACATGCTAAACAGAACAATACTGATATTTTCTCTCTGGCACTTAAAACACAAAACACTTCTGAGACTAGCACGAAATAGGAAAAACGAATGGAAGCTCATCGAAAATAAAATCCCAAACTAAGAGATTTATCCATATGGTTTCTCAAAGATAGGCCACTGCAGCCTTTGTGCACAGCCTTTCCTTACAAAATATCTTGGTTGATTCTGGGAAAAACAAAGAGGGATGGATCTGTTAGCATTTGGTTGCAGGACTGCATTGCTTAGTAACAGAAATTCCAGTCCCAATTTCCATTGTAATCTGAAGACTATCTGTAATAGAACTTTAGGCTAGAATGGTACATTGGAAAATTTTCTGAAAGATAGCATTGAGAAGCCACTTCCAAATTCTCAGCAAGAAAACTAGATGTCTTCATGCAGCCAATTTGGGCAAGATCTGAACGAAATATTATTCCTCTATTTCCACACTTTTACAAATAAATTCATATTATCTCGTAGGTCCATTATTAGTTACTAATGGTCCCCCCCCCCCCTTTCTGTTTAACCATGTTTGATTTTGGATGCTGTCCGGATAAGTCCCTGCAGCTTTCTTGGCAAGATTTTTCAGAAATGGTTTATCATTGCTTCTTTCCTAGGACTGAGAGAATGACTGGCCCGAGATCACTACCGTATATTCCGGCGTATAAGATGACATTTGAAACCCAAAAAAGTCAACCGAAAATCGGAGGTCGTCTTATACGCTGAGTATACGCGCCCCGCGCTTTTCAGCTATGTTTCTGACTGCCGGCCGGGGAGCCAGGCGGCAGTCAGAAACGGAGCAGAGGAGCCGTGCTTCTCAGCTGTTTCTGACTGCCGGCCGGGGAGCCAGGCGGCAGTCAGAAATGGAGCGGAGGAGCCGCGCTTCTGAAGGACGCTTCGGCAGATGCAAAGACATCCAGCTTGTAATGTTGTATTAAAAGGGCGATGGTGATGACCACGTCGCGGCTCTGCAGATGTCCTCGACCGAAGCCTGAGTGGCCCAGGCAGTCAATGTGGCCGCACTTCTGGTGGAGTGGGGCAGGATCCGAGCGGGAACCTGGCGGAACTGAGAACCGTAAGCCAGAGCAATGCAGGCCTTTAACCAGCGGCCAATGGTGTTAGCCGATGTCTTCTGGCCCATGATGGCTGGTTGAAAGGACAGAAAGAGCGCTTCCGTCCTCCTGAATGACGCGGTGCGCTTGATATATCTCCGAAAGGTCCGTCGGACATCCAGATGATGCCAAGACTGTTCACGCGGATGCGACGGGCGCAGACAAAAATCGGGAAGGACCAGTTCCTGAGATCTGTGAAACCACGAGTTGATCTTTGGAGTGAACGTCAGATCCAAACGCAGCACCACCCTGTCGGAATGGAATATACAGAGATCGCTACGTACCAACAGCTCCGACAGCTCTGACACTCTACCAGCAGAGGTGATGGCCACGAGAAACACCGTCTTAAAGGTCAATAGTTGGAGAGAGATGTCACGAATCGGTTCAAACGGCGAAGTCGTAAGTGCCTGAAGCACCAAGGAAAGGTCCCAAGTGGGGTATCTGTGGACCATCGGTGGGCACAGGTTAGTCGCTCCCTTCAAAAAGGCGTGAACACCCGGATCATGATAACGAATGGCCCTGACCATCCCCGATGACAGTGGAAAGAGCGGTGACCTGGCGCCCGAGGGTGTTGGGAAGAAGGCCTTTATCCATACCCATTTTAAGAAAATCAAGAACTTGTGGCACTGAAGCAACGAACGGATCGATGTCAGATGACCTGCACCACCTACAGAAGGCGCACCAGGTAGCCTCATAAATGCGCATTGTAGAAGGCCTGCGGGCAGCTTGAATTGTGGAGATGACCTTTGGGGATTATCTGCTAGAGAAAATCGCTCGGATCCGAAGCGAATTGCCGCCCACTGACAGTGTCCCAGAGGAGGTCCCAGCACCCAGTCTTGAGACTATTCTTTGGGAGGAGTTTGACTTTGTTGCTGTTGATGATATGGATAGGTTACTGAGGAGGCTTAAGGCCACCACATGTTTATTGGACCCTTGTCCCTCCTGACTTGCAGTGGCATCCTGGGAAGTGACACGGGGCTGGCTCTAGGGCATTGTCAATGCTTCTTTGAGTGAGGGGTTCATACCCGCCGCCTTAAAAGAGGCGGTGGTGAGACCCCTCCTCAAGAAGCCATCCCTGGACTCAGCTTTATTGGAGAACTATTGTCCTGTCTCCAACCTTCATTTTTTAATGAAGGTTGTTGAGAGTGTGGTGGTACAGCAGTTTCCTCGTCACCTGGAGGAAGT
>JAPKID020001596.1:0-14525 GCA_026931265.2 Tropidonophis doriae
AGACACTGCAATTGTCATAAATATGAACCAGTTGGCAAGTATACAAATTTTGATCATGTGACCAAGGGATGCTACAACAGTCATAAGTATGAAAAATAGTCATAAGTCACTTTTTTCTGTTCCGCTGTAACTTCAAATGGTCACTAAATACATTGTTATAAATCAAGGATTACCTGTATAGAATACAAACAATAGAATACCATACAGAATAATGAATTGCTTTATGTTAGATTTTCCAATTGGTTCTTTTGAGAAGTGTTTTTCAAATCTGAGAAATGTTTCTACTATTTATACTCTTATCTTTAAAATAAGTGAGCATTTTTCTTATTTTCGCCTTACGAAGTGGGAAATCTTGTAAATAAAAGTCTTGTAAATAACAGCTGAAAAATTCATCTTCATCTATAGTCAGGTCTTTAATTTTTTGGAGGCACTGTAGTAGGAAGTTGATGGAATATTTACTTCTTTTGTCAGTTCTTTAACAATGTTGTAAGTAGTAATGATACAATTAAATGGAAACATATGCCTGGCAGAGATTAACACCTAAATTAATATTAGACCAACAATCAAGAAATAAACAATACAATCAAGGAATTACCAAAGCAGACAAAAAAGCTAACAGTAAACAATAGCCAATCAAGGAAATCTCCAAGGTCACCCCCACTAACACTGACAAGGCAAGCCACGTGTATATAAAAATAATAGCAAATCCACTCTGTTCTAGCATTGATGGTGTTACCTAGTTTGGCAATGAAATGTCTGCAAGAAGAGCACAATCTAATCCTGAGCTACAAATATTATCTTGCATTGAGGTCTGATCCAAATCCAGAAAGCTCTTATGCATAAATTCTGTCATTGTCTAACTTTCTAAACAATGAAGAGAGTTAAGTGTCATATGGATTAGTTTGATACTTTTTCACTTTCTGTTACAGAGAGTTTCCTTCCCCCCTCCTCTTTTTGGTCCATACTAAGCTTAGCTAAAAGCTGATTTCCTCAGAAGAGGGAGAGGTTCTTTATCTTTATATAAGTATACATTTCACATTGTACAAATTGTGTTAAATGTGAAAGCCACATATAAATGCTTCAGGGCATAAGCATAATAGCATTTACATTATCTTTGTATGACTAATTATTAATGTAATAATGCTTAATTATTAATAGTCATCTAATTATTGTTTATTATACAGATGCCCTAAAGAAGTTTATCCTCACGTAACCACCATTATAAACATTTGTCTTAAGTACCTTACCTACGATCCCAATTACAATTATGATGATGAAGATGAAGATGAGAATGCTATGGATGCTGATGGTGGAGATGATGATGACCAAGGTAGTTTGTGTTGGAAATAAAACCATATGCGTATGTACGCATGCACGAATGCACGCACATGTACTGTGTTTCCCCGAAAATATGACATCTCCTGAAAATAAGGCTATAGCAGATTTTTGGGGTGGAAAAAAAAATATACCCCCCCCCTCCAAGTAAGCACAATGGACAACCCCCCTCCCACTCATTGACCCAGCAGTATCCTAAAGGCGCCAAGCTGTGTGAGTGCCGATATCCCAACCCTCCCACTTGCGCAGTGTGGCGCCTTCAGGATACTGCTGGGTTGGTGAGTGGCGCTCTGCTGGGCTGGAGAGGGGTTGCGCGAGCACCTGTTCCTCCCCCCCTCCCACTTGCATGCCTCCCAGTCCTCAGGGAGAGCTATCATGGGCTAGCTCTCCCTCCAGGGCCACTGCCACCATCCCACCACTGAGGATGGCTTCTTCTGAGAGGCCAGTCAGGCCTGCTGCCGAATCTTCCGGGAGCCAGGGCAGAGTAGTCCAGCAGCCAGGCCACAACCATAGAGCAGGCAGCGCACTCCCAGAGCAGCCACTGCTGGAAGACTTTGCCCCGGCTCCTGGAAGACTCAGCAGCAGGCAGCTGGCCCAGGCTGTGGTGAGGACTGGGACGCATTCAAGTGTGTGTGTGTAGGGTGGGGGGGAAACAGGTGCTCACACAACCCTCCTTTCCAGCTGGGCAGAGTGCCCTTCACCAATCAAGTGGTACCTTGAAGGTGCCAAGCCGGGTGAGGGCCGGTCCTCCCCTCATTCGCATGACTTGCTGCCTTCAGGATACCGCTCAGTCAGTGAGTGGTGCTCTGCCCGGCTGGAGAGGGGAGTGGCTGGGTGGCTGCTCTTGCGAGTGTGCTCCCGAAGAACCTGGCTCCAAATAATAAGCCCCCTCCCCTGATAATAAGGCCAAAGCCATATTTCAGGGGTCAAAAGAAAATATGACCCTGTCATATTTGACCCACACACACACACACCACAGACAAACCTCTAGTGATATTTTTACAGATGTAAATTGCAAACTAGTATTACAATCTCTCTGTATTAGCAATTGCTGTGTGTGTGTGTGTGTGTGTGTGTGTGTGTGTAGTTTAGTGTTATCTCTGATTTTTAATCATAACTACATATAACCTGTTATCCTTTTATTCTTTTCAAGGGAGTGATGATGAATATAGTGATGATGATGATATGAGCTGGAAGGTTAGACGTGCAGCTGCAAAATGCTTGGATGCTGTAGTCAGTACAAGGCATGAAATGCTGCCAGAGTTCTATAAGACAGTATCCCCTGCTTTAATTGCAAGATTCAAAGAGCGGGAGGAGAATGTAAAAGCAGATGTTTTCCATGCATATCTCTCTCTTCTAAAACAAACTCGACCTGTACAGAGTTGGCTCTGTGATCCTGATGCAATGGAGCAAGGAGAAACACCTTTAACAATGCTTCAGAGTCAGGTTAGTAAAGAAAAGCATCCATAGCACGTACATTTGATTATGCAAAGTGGTGTGTGTGTCTTTAAAGCAGTATACAATTATATTACTCCGGTATTGAACTATCTATATCAAATACAGATATTTTGTGATACAGAGGCTTGAATCATTATGCTGTTCAGCTTTTAGACAGCTACTTTTGGTTTATGGAGGTTAACAACTGCTGCATCCTAATACAACAAAGTTCAAAAGTATTTAGTGGAAATATTCTGAGAACAGATTACTAGTCCAGGTGAGCACTTGATCTAATCCAGCAGGGCTCATCTTGTATTCTTATTTCTATTGTTATATTAAAAGCCATTCATAATTTGCGTATTTGTATAGGGAGAGTAATGGTTGGATTGTCTTATGCACATATAATTACAGGTTCCCAATATTGTTAAAGCTTTGCATAAACAGATGAAGGAAAAAAGTGTGAAAACTCGTCAATGCTGTTTTAATATGCTAACTGAATTGGTCAATGTATTGCCTGGTGCTCTCACACAACACATTCCTGTACTTGTTCCAGGTATGATTTTGTGTATTTTGCTTTAAAACTCTTGTGAACTTTTAACATATTTTAAAGTACTACTTAGTTTTGAGTCAGTACTATGTCTTCTTCAGCCATTGTACAACTATGCTGTAGAATTATGTGAGAATTCAATTCAGATATGCTATTTGGCCATTGAGTCTCCAAATACTATCATCCAAATATCCAAACTGAATCATATGCTTGGACTTTTTGGGGTCTTGCATTTTAGAATACAAAGCATATAGCCAAAATAATAGTCAAATATTTATAAATTGCAGCAAGAAAAAAATAATGTTTTCTCCAAATAGAATATTTTATATTAACCTAAAGGTTTTGAAATATTTTTCTATTATTCTGATGTGCTGAAAGTTTGAAAGGAGTAAATATATAGATTTAGAGAAATGTTCTATGAAAAAACAAGAAAGTAATGGAAGTAAATATCTATGCAGAGAAAAAACTGGAAAGAACAAAATTGAGAGAAGGAGTCTTTAAATAAAATTGCCATAAATCTTTCCAATTCCATGGAACAGCTGTTGGTTTTATGTTAAAATTGTGTCAAAATCATGACAACAGTTACATTCGAGAGAGAACCAGAGGTGAGCTGCTGCCAGTTCGAACTGATTCGCCCAAACCGGTAGTTCCAATTCTGAGCTTTTTAGAAAACTGGCAGATGGGACCACCAGCTGGCCCCGCCCCACCCGTTTTTCGGGCCATTTTCAGGCTGATTTCAAGACAATTTGGGGCAGGAAAACATCCTGAAAATGTCTAGAAAAATGCCACATTTTTCAGTGGCCATTTGGCCAAAATCAGCCCAAAAATGGCCCAAAAATGCTGGCTGTGAGAGGAAGAGGTGAGCAGGAGCCAGAAGTGTCCTGGGTCCCCTCATCCCAGAAGCAGCAACCGCGCACTCTTCTCCTCTGTGCTAGCCCGCTTCTTCACATGGGATCACCCAGCAATGGATAGGGAGAAGGCGGTGCCGTTTCTGTGTGCCACTCCCCTCAATTCTAGTGGCCGTCACCCCCTTCTCCCTCTCCATTTCCACTGCTGTGCGAAGAAGCGGGTTAGCAGAGAGGGGAGAATGCGAGGTTGCTGCTTCTGGGATGAGGGGACCAGGAAACATCTGAATCCAGCTTACTTGGCTTCTCTTACTCTTGGAGTCAGTTTTCCCAATCTAGCTTGACTCAAGTGCACGCACACATGTTGTATCTTCCCCCCAAGACCCTTGGATTCCCTCCCCAACCCTGCCTGTCCCATACAGGTACCACCCACACAAGTGACATAGAGTTGGCCATGACCACTCAGTCACATGACCACCCCAAGCCATGCCCACCCAGCCAGTCATTAGGGCAGAGAAAAAATTTGAAGCTCACCACTGGATAGAACTCTGCTGCAAACTATTATTCTAAGACCATGGTCTATCAAGCTCTGTTCCTTATTTAAATGAAGTAAAGGTTTAAATGGTTGCTGCTAAGATATGGCATTATAAAAGAAGAAAATACATGTAGCTCAGGGTTGAGCTACATGTGGCGTTCTTGGTGTTTCCTGACTTGGTTGTTTTCATGCAAACATTTCATTACCTGACTAGATAACAATTTAAGTGCTAGAAGGAAGTGGGGTTTTCTTTCTGTTTATATAGAGGTAACTAGGCTGTTTTATCAGACGCAATCTAAGATGAAATATATTGGCAGGGTTTTGATGGGAGCATTACTTCTTGGTAGACAATTGGACCAATGTAATGTTACTACTATTCTTATTATAGCATTGGATATTTTTAAATCTTAATTTTGTTTTGATAAAATCACTGACAGATGATTAACAGAATATTATGAAAGAACTGAAAGCTTGGCAGAGAAATGTGAAATAATGAGTTAATAAAATTGTAGTGTTGAAGCGGATGAAGTGCACCTCTGAGGAGTAGGAGTTTCATAGTGGGGATGATGTAACTGAGAATGTTTAGATACTTGGCTATGGAACCTTGCCATTGATGCCACCATTGTGCCAATTTCAAAGATGATAAAAATTGGGCTGGCTTGTATAAGATAAATATTTCAGTAAATGAATGTTAAGCCATTTAAAGCCTTTAAAAGTGAGAAGAAAACTTTGAACTAAGCTTCGAAAGGCTAGTAATGCAGATAGTGGATTATCGGTGCCATAACATTCCAACCTTATGTGCTACTTAGTAAACAAGCAAAAAGATTATGTATCTTCTGAAGCCCATATAGTTTGGATGCAAGGCTTTTCTGATACAAATCACTGACCTAACTATCCCCAAAAGAAAAGTTTACTATGATATTATGGATATTAGATAAAAATGTCCACAGGCAATTAACTATCAATAAGTATTTTTTGTTTTTGTAATCACTGGGCCTTTGGTGAAAAAAAAGTTGCAGCGATGAGTTCTGCTAAGATAGCCACCAACCTCTTCAGAAAGAGGTGCGGTTCTGTAAGAATTTACTATTTTCTTACTTCTGAGACTTTGCAGTTTAAAAGTAGAAAAATATTTATTGACATGCAGGTTACAAAATATTTATTGAGATGCGGATAACAAATGGAGATAATATTTATTTCCCTTATTAATTTTTGTGTTACTTAAATACAAATTCATAGAATTATTGATACACATTTAATTTAAGTCAGATGTTTAGAATTATAACAGAAGTATATTGGAAATATAAAATTATGCAAATTAATTATGCATTCTTTTACAGGCATAATTTTTTCACTGAATGACAAATCAAGTTCTTCTAATCTGAAGATAGATGCTTTATCTTGTTTGTATGTGATCCTCTGTAATCACTCTCCCCAAGTTTTTCATCCTCATGTCCAAGCATTGGTATCTCCTGTTGTGGCATGTGTTGGAGATCCATTTTACAAAATAACATCTGAGGCACTTCTAGTTACCCAACAGCTGGTTAAAGTCATACGTCCTCTGGATCAGCCTTCTTCCTTTGATGCCAGTCCTTATATCAAAGATTTGTTTACTTGTACAATCAAGAGACTGAAAGCTGCTGACATTGATCAAGAAGTAAAAGAGAGAGCAATTTCTTGTATGGGCCAAATAATTTGCAGTCTTGGAGACAATCTTGGTACTGATCTACCTAATACTCTTCAGATATTTCTAGAGAGACTAAAAAACGAGATAACTCGACTAACCACTGTGAAGGCTTTGACTCTGATAGCTGGTTCACCTCTGAAGATTGATCTGAGACCAGTTTTAGGAGAAGGTGTTCCTATTCTTGCTTCTTTTCTCAGAAAGAACCAACGTGCTTTGAAACTTGGAACTCTCTCTGCTTTAGATATATTAATAAAAAACTACAGTGATAGCTTGACAGCTGCTATGATTGATGCTGTCCTAGATGAACTTCCACCTCTTATTAGTGAAAGTGATATGCATGTGTCACAAATGGCCATCAGTTTTCTGACCACTCTAGCTAAAGTTTATCCTTCCTCACTCTCAAAAATCAGTGGCTCTATATTGAATGAACTTATTGGGCTGGTACGGTCACCCTTATTGCAAGGTGGAGCACTTAGTGCCATGCTAGAATTTTTCCAAGCTCTGGTTGTGACTGGAACAAGCAATTTAGGGTATATGGATTTATTGCGCATGTTAACAGGTCCAGTGTACTCGCAAAGTACAGCACTTACTCACAAGCAGTCTTATTATTCAATTGCCAAATGTGTAGCTGCCCTTACACGAGCATGTCCTAAAGAGGGACCAGCAGTTGTAGGTCAATTTATCCAGGATGTCAAGAATTCAAGATCTACAGATTCCATTCGTCTCTTAGCTTTGCTTTCTCTAGGGGAAGTTGGACATCATATTGATTTAAGTGGACAAATAGAGCTAAAATCTGTGATTTTAGAAGCATTTTCCTCTCCTAGTGAAGAAGTGAAGTCTGCAGCTTCATATGCATTGGGAAGTATTAGTGTCGGCAATCTTCCAGAATATCTCCCATTTGTCTTGCAAGAAATAACTAGTCAGCCTAAAAGACAATACCTTCTGCTTCATTCCTTAAAGGAAATAATTAGCTCTGCAACAGTGCAAGGTCTCAAACCATATGTGGAGAGCATCTGGTCTTTGCTACTCAAACATTGTGAGTGTGCAGAAGAGGGTACCAGAAATGTTGTTGCTGAATGCTTGGGGAAACTTTCTTTAATAGATCCAGAAACTCTGCTTCCACGCCTCAAAGGATACTTGGCCTCAGGTTTGTAGATATTCAAATATATATGTATTGTCTTTTGCAAATAACATTCAGAAGATTATTGAATTATTCAGTACTAATAATTAATGCAAACTTGAATAAATGGATTTTGGTATTGCTTTAAGTGATAAAGGAATAGAAGGAAGTGTTCAACTGTCCAGTTTTTAAATAGAGCTCATTAATACATAAACAGCTTGGTTATGTCTGTTGAAATGTTTTGAATCAGTTTATTTTATAAGGTTTCGTACAGATAAAATTCAATATCTGATAAATTGGATAATATTAATTTAAAAAAAATAAGTTATTTGGAAAACAGATTGACAATCCAATGTCTAATATTTATGGGAGATAGATGAAATATGCAAGAGGAAGAAATATTTACAATTATATTGTTTAAAAAGAAGCACTAGAAAAATGGGTGTTACTGTTGTTCTATACAAGAGTTTATAGAATAATTAAAACTGTCCAATTCATGTTAGGACCAGTAGAGCAAGAACTTCTCTTAGTTTTCTTCTCTGTTTTTTGAAGCTTAATTATTTATCTAAAAGGATCACACTGTCAAAGAATAATACTATTTAAAATATTACATGGTAGATTTAATTTATTTTGGCTGTAACTAGTAAAACTATACTTGGATAAATTTGGATAAATAAAAAATATTTGGCAGCCACAACACACCTGATCATTTCTATTTCTTCCTGGACAGTCACCTTGGGTAGATCTGTGTAGGAAAAATCTATACTCGTGTTGATGGATATGAGAACTCTAATCAAATGTACTAATATCAGTTCTGCTGGCACAATGGGATTTCTTCTCTGCCCTTTCCCCTTCTCAGGAAAATCATTTCAGAGCATTTTGATGAATTGTATATATTAAATAGGGAAAGAATAATTGCCCTTATCCTATTCTGTCAACAAAACTGTTTCCACAGCAATGCACAGTTGGCAGTACACAGTTTGCTTCTATTCAAACGCACTGGTACACTTCGGTTTGTTCTCACTATTCCTTCATGGTGAAATCAGCATATGTAATTATGCCTTATTGAGATAATTTCAGGTAAATAGTGACTGGCAACATTGTCAACTAAAGATTTGGGAAAATTTTGAGTGTGGTTTTGCTGATCTAATAAGTCTTGTTTATTGGATTTATTCCTTGCTTTTTAAATAGGTTCCCAGGATGCTTATTAGAAAGTAATAATATCAAATTAAAACAAAGATAAAAACAGAAAAAGTCAGAAATCAAACCAAGCACTGTGAAATAAAGAATAACTGTTCTTGAAAATGAGACATGTTTTATACTATAATATTACATAGGGGTCATAATAATACATATGCCAAGTGTATGTAGTTATTTCTGTTATTTATAATGGAAATGCTATAGAATTTTGTAGATAAAGCATCAATAGTATTATTACGAACATGTTTGTAATTTCTATAACTCCACAGTCTGCACTGTACACAGAAAATAAAAATGTTCTCTTATCTGTGCCAATTATTTACTATTAGGATCATCATATGCTCGGAGTTCGGTAGTCACTGCTGTGAAGTTCACTATTTCTGATCACCCACAGCCTATAGACCCACTTTTAAAGAATTGTATAGGTGAGTGAGATCACAATAATTTTAACTGGATTATTTAACATATGTACAATAATATAATTTCCAGAATAGTTTTAGGGATGGGAAAGATTTTGATTAAATAGCTATTAGATCAGCAGGTGTGCTTTGCTTAATTTTTCTTTTGGGAATACTGAACTTTCAAGTAGGACAATGGTAGATACTAGGTGATGTAAATGCCTGTTTTCATGCCTTAAAGCAACAAGAAATGCTTCCATCAGAAGTAGCTGTTAGCTCTTGAAATAAACTAACTATATATACAATTTCCATTAATTGCTAGAGGTGTGCCATATGTCAGATTTAAAGGACAAAGGTCTTTCAAGTGAATTCTTCTGAACTGTTGAATACAGTTTGGGGGAAAATATCAATTTTAGGGAAAAGAAAAGAGATTCTTGCAAAAGTAATTGCCAAAATAAAATTATTTACTGATATTCTCCATTCAATTTTTTTTTTAAAAAATTACTTTCATCCTGTTTTTTTACAGGATTAAGTTCTTAAGTCATGAAGCCAAGCATGCACATTATGATCTAAAAAATAAATGTGGAATTTATTTAAAAGAAGGAATATTTTAAGGCATCAGTAAAGTAGCTGTGAGTTTAGATATAAACTGCTTTCAACCAAACAAAAATTACATATATAGGTTGCTTGAAATCACTTTATATATTTATGACTGGATTGTACACAATTGTAAAGAAGATTTTGGGAATAAAGTATATAATTGAGAATGAAGATACTTCCTTTAGGTTATCACTACAGTATGTTTCTTATTTGAACCAAGACTCACTATTTATCCCTTGGTACAACAATCCAAATCACCTTGACCATGAAGGGGATAACAGTGGAAAGGAATGTGCCTAAGGCTTGCTGCAGTTTTGCTCTAAATTTGGTTTAACAGGTTACACATTTTATGTTTGTATTTTTCATAAAACTTTGAACAAGACCACATGCTGATTGTCTTTAATTATTACAGGTGATTTTCTAAAAACATTGGAAGATCCAGATCTTAATGTGAGACGAGTAGCTCTGGTAACATTTAATTCAGCAGCACACAATAAACCATCACTAATAAGAGACCTTTTAGACACAGTGCTTCCGCATCTTTATAATGAAACAAAAGTGAGAAAGGAACTAATAAGAGAGGTATGTAAATTCTAGTAATGAAGAGTAAGCAAGTAGTGGTGTCCAAGGAATACAAATGTTTTCTATTTAAAGTTTCCTTATTTAAGTTTGGCCTCTAATTTGAAGACAGCTGTTTTGTTACAATGGTAATTACAGACATGTCATCCAGTAGTGCCAAACCAAATGGCATATATGAAGTATAACGTACTTTAAATAAACTTTGCAAAGTTTCAATTATTACTTCTTTTTTGTCATGTACAAAACAAACGCATCATGTTAAAATCTGAGAAAAGTTGCTAACTCTTTGATAAATAAGGGACTAATTACTAAGAGCTCCTGTTCAATACTATAGTAATACCACTTTAGGTATTGGTGAAATTCAGGGAATTTTATTCAGTGGTATCATTTGGTATTTGCAAATTTCATTTGAATAGTGCAATACTAGGTGCTTTAGAGCAAGGCTGTCAAACTCCCGGCTCAGGGACCAGATACATCACATGCTAGCCATGCCCACTCCTGTTTTAGTAAAGGGGGGGAAAGTCCTGATACATCACATGACGCCGCTGTGATGATGTGAGTTTGACACCCCTGCTTTAGTGTGTTCAGCCACATTGAGTGAAGAGGAATTGTCTTGGGCTGCATATAAAATAAATTAATGTATATAAAACTCAAAATTACATAATAATGTTGAAATTTTATAATTTTGTGGTGCTGCATTACTAGCTGCCCAGGACCACATGCAAGCTGCAAGCCGGACACACCTGCCTTAAGAGTATCATTAAATGTTTTAAATTATTTTAAATCATTTAAAATACTTTTGCACAATTTGCGAGCCAGCTAAGAACTTAATCTAATTCTTAATGAGTGACTATTATAAACATGCATTTAGTTTTAAACTAGAAACTGAAATAAAGTGCCATGAAAATTGAATTAGTAATAGAATGTTGTAATGAAGTTAATTTCTAGAGCCTTAGTTTTTTTCTGGAATTTCCTCATGACTTTTCCTTGTGGTCATCATTTTTCAATACATTCATTCAAAGATTATTAAGAACTGATAATTAAATTTAATGAATGCTCTTATTTTCTGATTTGGTTTGCAGGTTGAAATGGGGCCATTTAAACATACAGTTGATGATGGTCTTGATATTAGAAAGGCAGCTTTTGAGTGTATGTATACTCTGCTAGATAGCTGTCTGGATAGACTAGACATCTTTGAATTCCTAAACCACGTTGAGGACGGTTTGAAAGATCACTATGATATTAAGGTTAGTTTGTTATATATCTATTTATGTAATATAGTAACATAGTTTTTGGTGCAAATGCAATATGTATAGGAATAAAATGTTTCAAATAAAAAGATTGGGCATTTAAATATCTATTTCTAACACAAAATGCCAGTTTCTATGATTTGTTATTGCCTCAGGGAAGCTGTTCTGTGCCAGTAGCAGTTGAAGATGGGTTAAAACAACTGCCACATTTTGAGCAAAACTGCTTCAGTCTGCATCTTCCTTAATTAGAGAAAATGTGCAGAGGCACAGATCCATATTAATGGAAGATGGCTTGAGCTATTTTCAGAATTGACAGAGACCTGTATTTCCACCTTCATGTAGGACAAAGTGCAAGCAAAGCAGCACCAATCCTCTTGGTACTTCTTTGTGTAGGAATGCCATCAGCACTGGCATGTACCAATTAGCAATGAAGGCACAGAGGCATTGGATCTTGCTCAAAAAATGGTGGAGAGTGGTACATAATACATCTAGGTGGAGCCAGTGTTAAGTGTCTAGACAGGATGCCAATGAAGTATAGAATTCATTATTTTATTTTCTGATGGTTGTTTAGTTCAAAGTGACAAATTGTGTTAAAATAGAAATAAGACCCACAAATAAATGCCCACAGAAAAATCAAAGTTATAGCAGAAATTAAATACAGGTATTCCAATTTACAACAGTTCAGTAAGTGACTGTTCGAAGTTACAAAGGCACTGAAAAATAGTAACTTATGACCATTTTTCACACTTTTTAATATTGTAGCATCCCTGTGGTCATGTGATCAAAATTCAGATGCTTGACAACTGACTCACATTTATGACAGTTGCAGTATTCTGGGGCTATGTGATCACCTTTTGCAACCTTCTGACAAGCAAAGTCAATGGGGAAACCAAATTCACTTAACCGTTTTACTAATTTACAACTGCAGTCATTCACTTAACAAAAATGGCAAGAAAAGTCATAAAATGTGGCAAAACTCACTTAACAAATTTCTCACTTAGCAACATAAATTTTGGGCTCAATTGTGGTCATATACCTACCTATACACAATAGTATGCACATCTGTACATGTTATGCCACGTATTATTTATGTTACACATTATATTACATTATGTAACATTACATATGTTAACAGCATTCTCAATGGGCACAGAACACTTAACTTGGAGGAGTTGACAAAATAGAAAGGAATAGTTTATCTTCTGAAGAGTGTAACATTTCTTTGCAGTGTCCAGTTTATTTAAGTTATGTTTCTCCTAACCAGATGTTAACATTTTTAATGCTGGTGAGACTATCTACTTTGTGTCCAAGTGCAGTACTGCAGAGGCTGGATAGACTAGTTGAACCCTTGCGTGCTACATGTACAACCAAGGTGCTGTATGAATTTATTTACCTTAATGTATGATTTGTAAAACATAATTGCATTAATTCAGAACCAATCACCAACTCCTTGCATACTATTTTTAAAATTGTGATTTATGGGAGTAATTTGTATGATTTTTTCCAAGAAGAATGATACAGAAGCATCATTCCTATCAAACTATTTCCCACCTATCACCAGTTTCTGTTCTTACAGAAGAATAAAATAGTCTTATTGCTGGCTTCTGTTCATTGCCCAGATGTTACTCCCCTCTAACATGTTCTATTATCAAAATTGTTTTTAATTTTTATTAAAGTTCACAAGATCAGGATACTTTTTGTTCCTATCAAGATAACATTTTGTAACAGCTTCAGTAGTGAATAAAAGGTAGAGAAACAAAATCTTCAGTCAAAGATACAGTAATAATTCTTCAGATAATAATGAAAGTTGCAAGACATTCTGAAGAACTTTTACTCTGATAGTACTGTATACTACTTATGGCGTGGTGTATTTACATTGTTTTTCATGTCTTTTTAATTTAATGTTGTTGCATTATTACCTAAACATCATTTTCTTTAAATAAAATAGGTAAAAGCAAACTCTGTGAAGCAAGAGTTTGAAAAGCAAGATGAACTGAAGCGATCAGCTATGAGGGCAGTAGCAGCATTGTTAACTATTCCAGAAGCAGAAAAGAGTCCACTAATGAGTGAATTTCAGTCACAGATAAGCTCTAATCCTGAGCTAGCAGCCATCTTCGAAAGCATCCAGAAAGATTCATCATCCACTAATTTGGAATCAATGGACACTAGTTAGATATTCAAACAGGGACCATTAATTTTAACTGTACAATGCACTGAATTTACAAGTTTAAAAAAAAAAGGAAAAATATTGAATCTTCACAATGTTCAATTTTACCTTTATGGAGACAGTTTGGCTTTTTTCCATTGTTGTTTTTTTTAGCATTTATTCCAGAATATGTATTTCCATAACTCCAAAGTTGTAAGTCACACATGTTTTAGTGGATTTGAACACCCATTAAATAGAAATAAAAGTTAAAACGCATGATGTATGGAAATAGATTCCAACATCCATTTGCCCTGTAATGTTTAGGATTAAAAGTTTAAAAACTTGTGGCCATGATTTTTCTTTTCATTTTTTTCTTGAAACCAAACCAAGTAATGTTTGTGTTTTATCTAACTTTGCCTGGTAGAGAGGCTTAAAAAAACTGTGAAGAGTTACCATCGTACATCTTAGGTACAATTTTAAAATGGAAACGCAAGTAAAGGTCCTTTTTAAACATGTGGGAATAAACAATTTTTGTTCACACTAATTTTGTATGAGGAAATTTACAAATGTGTGTAAAGTAGCAAGTACGATTTATTCATAACTAAATTCAGATTAATATATTGATGCAGGCAGTGCTTTCCTTCATAGCTAATGCAGTTGGTTTATTTCATTGCATATATATAGAGAGAGATTTGTGTCACAACACCCTGTTGAGCCCCAGTTAAGGGTAAGGGTATGGCTAGCTGATGACAGCTAAAAAGCTCGAAATAGATCTATCCTAGTCTCCCTGACTTATTTATTGACCAGCTCAAAACCGTAACATGCACACACACACGTTAGTTTTATGAG